>JADFUC010001771.1:0-61792 GCA_019722365.1 Lithospermum erythrorhizon
CTCATTGTACTTCGTTCAGTTACGTATTGCTAGCCTAAAATGATGAGATTCGAAGATTAAAATCTATACCTTTGATAAACAAGAGATGGGAACAAGATTATCAAGCTAGATTCCCTGAGATTTTATCAAGAAAATGAAAAAAATCAAGTGGATGGGGATGTGAGTAGTTAAATACTTTCTTAGGAAGAAAAGAATGACTTTAAGTAGTAAAGAATGATATGATGATAAGGATGAGAAGATAGTGGTGGTAGGTGGAAGATATTAGGATGGTTTAAGGCCAGGTTTGGTAGCGGTGTTATATACACTTTTCACTTTTTAAATTTTTATGAAACCAATTCTAAATGTAAAATTTCTACATAAACTACTTTCATTATAAGAATAGTGCCGGTATATCGATTTTATTCCGAAATTATTTATACCGTCTCGGGTCCATATAAATGGAGTATATGTGTCTGATTGATGTTTTAGGTGTAGCGGGTTATTTCACTAGGTATGGATTTTGGGTTGGATGGGTTGGATTGACCGGGTTAATCGAGATTCGATCTGATAAATCACATGTCGATTTATCATTTATACATGCGAAATTGTGATACATTGATAGTTGGTCTACTGGTGTGAATATATATTATAATGCTGTTTCACTTGATAACTCCGTATATCATTCTTTCTAAGGTTGTAGAGGTAAAGTAGTAATGAAAATGAAAAGTGCGAGAAATTTCAAAGCATTATTGAACCCCAAGGTTTAAGGCTGGTTATTTGCCTAACCGCTTTCTCGTCATTTTTGACATAGTAGTTTCTTAACTTGGGAGGCTTTACACAAATGTAAAAAGGTAAATATCATAGTGTTTAATTATATGAATAGTATCATGAAAGATACTATATATGTAAATCGATTAACTGAGGCGTAGTTATAGGATTAGTGAAATCGTGGCTAAATGCAGCGTTTATTGGTGATAGTGGACAATGCGAGAGACTCATTAACTTTTCCTTTTTCGATGCCATATATTCGTTAGTTGGAAGTGTAAGTTTGGCTACTTTATTTACTTCCGGTTGCGAAGTATGTGAAAGTATGCCACCATAACAGCCAATTCTTTGGCGCTTAAAGTATTGTTGTTTCGAAACTACAGCGTAACGATATTGGAATATATGCTTTGCCAATGAAGTCTAATCTACCGCTATGTAGGTCATAATTCTCACCTTGTATTTTTAAATTCACGACTAAGTTAAGAAGCATAGAGAGTGGATATAAAGTGAAATGCATGTAAAGTGAATAAAAGCGATACAAAAATATATATAGAAAGGAAAATGTGAGACAATAAATATAATGTTTCATTAGATTTTCCATGATGAAATCATAAATTTCGAGAAAACAAGAAAGATTATGGATGAGTTGATGTAAAAGGATCATTCAAACACATAATATCAAACATGAGGACACATATATGTCTCTATATGAGCAAGGGTATTCAAATTTATCCCCAGACATTAACTATATATGTTGGAAAAAAATTTGTGTAGGCTCATTAAAATTGTAAGCATGAGGATCTACGTATTTAAGTTGATTTTGATGAATGGGTTGTAATAAAAAATTACTCTAGTAATATAGAGCACAATTTTAATTTTTGACTAAAATAAAACAAAATCACAACTACCCCCAACCCCAGTATATTGCCAGTAGCCTCTCCAGCCTTGATGTCATCCCACTGGTACTTAGTCTCAACAACATCTGACTCTTACATCGCGCTGATTCGTACAATAATTGATTTTGGTACATACCTTTTTACCACTTTTAGATTTATTGAATTAATTAGTTAATGATATAATTTTATTCTTTTTTATATTTAATTTAGTAATTAAGAAATTCTGGCGTAATTCGTAAAATTCAAATTCAAAATTTTGATTTTAAGCTTGATTTCTCTTACAATTGTTCGGTTACGATGAAATGTTAGTCGGATTCGACTTTTTAGATTAGCATATTGCTAGTTTGGTTTTATTTGATTATTTAGTTTTTTATGTACTTTTTTTTGAAATTTTGGTTTTGAAGTTTATTTTGATAAGTCCGTTAAAAGTATTACATGTTATAATATATTTTTAGCTAACTGACATTACTTGCAAAGGTGAATTGTACTTATCACATTACTCGGAAGTATGTCATTGTTTCAACGTCGTAGAGATAAAATAGTAATAAAAATGAAAGTGCGAAGCTCCATGTGAGTTTAAGGCTTCAGTTGTTGCTCTTATGCATCATCATTTTAGAGCATGAGTAGTTTCTTCTTTGAAGAACTTTTTTCTGTAATAAAAGCAAATATCATAGTGTAATTATATGAATAGTATCATAAAGAAGATACTATATATGTATGCATCGATTCTTGAGATGTAGTTATATATCAAGATTAATTGGGGAAATACGGCTCATTTGGCTTTCCGTGGTGATAGTGATGAACAATCTGAAGAATCCATTAACTTTCCTTTTCTGAAGAATCGCCATATATTCATTTGATTGGAAAGTGTAAGTTACTACTTTATTTACTTTTCGGTTCTTTTAAGTCTTATCGAAGTATCTTTCTATTGTTAACTTTCTTTGACATACATGTTGTTTGCCAAAATTACGGCAATATGATATTAGGAATATCTTTGATGAAGTCTAATCTAACACTATGTAGATCATAATTCTCACCTTGTATTTCAAATTTCTAAGTAAGTTAAGAAGCATAAGAAGAGTGGATATAAAAAGTAAAATGTATGTAAGTGAATAAACTGATACAAAATATATATAGATAGGAAAATCTAAGACAATAAATATAATGTTTAGATTTAGATTTTCCATGAGTAATTAAATAAATTTGTTTTGAAAACAAGAAAGATTATGGATATGAGTTCAAAAGTCAAAGGATCATTGAAACATAAGAATATCAAACATGAGGACCTATATATATACATGAACGAAAGTTTATTGATATTCTGCAAGGATTAACTATATATGTTGGAAAAAAATTCTTGTAGGCATAGTAAAAGTTGTAAGCATAATGCTTAGATTATTTAAGCATTATCTCATATTTAAGTTAGTTTTGATCCAATGGTTTGTAATAAAACTGAGGATCTTTATGATAATATTGACACAATTTAATTTTTGACAAAAAAACAAAACAAAACCCTTGTACTACCCACGAGCTCGGTATATTTCCCGTCCCAGTACCTTATCTCCTCAACCACAAATTGCTCTCGCGTCTACATCTCTGCGTGGCCCTCACCAATCATGCATGGCTACTTAAATGCGCGATTCATTACAATAATTGATTTGGTATATTTTTTTACTGCTTTTCGATTTATTGAATGAATTATTAGTTAGATGATATAATTTTGTTCCTTTTAATTTAAATTTGGCGTAGTTAAGAAATTATGTGCGGTCATAAGAATCCAAATTCAAAATTTTTTGATTTTAATAATTTCTCTTCTAATTGTTCGTTACGATGAAATTTCGGTGTGGTCCTCTTTTCGATTATTTGATAGTTTGGTTTTATTTGATTGTTTAGTTTTTATGTACTTTGATGAAATTTCATATTGATTATTTGCATGATAGTGTTCGAGGTTTTGTTTCATAATTATATCAATACAAAAATTTGGCATAAATGCTTTCGTGCTTGATGGTAGGTTGTGATGTTTCTTGTCGGTTTAATTAGTTGGCGTTGCGAGTTGTTAAAAAGAAGAGTGTAGCTTTCTAGTGTAATGACCGCCCCAAGTCGGCCGCCCTGAGTTAAGATCATTAACAATACGTACACAGTCGCTGATGTCGATGGATAACGTATAAAATATGACATCTTGACATTAAAGACAAAACTCTACAGTCCATTACATTGGTATTCCAACAATAGCATCTGACAAATAAATGATAAAGCTGAGCAATCAGCATGAATAATACATGGATACACAGAAATCCAAAATCTGACATAGGGAAAGTATGACAACGAGACTCCTCGTTAAAATACAACACCTGAAAGTCTAGTAATGCCATAGTCGACAAGGGAATGGCGATGAGGAGCACATGCAGCAGAAATGCCTCACGATCTTGAGGCTTCGGCCAATCACGGATCCTCATTACCTCAGCGATCATTTCTAGAGACCTAGGCATAAAGCGTCCGCCCGTAGAAAGAAGTCGGTATAAAGGCTGAGTGAATACAAATACCGCGAGATTTAATCCCAACTGTATAATCACTTATATATATAACCTATGCATATACATTAGCTTGAGACTCTGTGATGAATAAGCGTCACAAATCACATAGAATCTTCTTATACGATATCCACATGTACTATCTGAGGAGCTTATAACCATGTGCGCATATTCGTTTTAGGAAACCGTTTCAACATACAAAATAATCAAATAGAATCCGCCTCGCGAATAGTAAACAAATGAGAATCGGCCTCCGCGAACAATAAACAAATAGAAATTCCACCTCCACAAATAGTAAACAAATGAGAAATCACCTCCTGGCTTGATAAACAAATGAGAATCCGCCTCCACAAATAATCGGATGAGAATCCCACCAATCCCATAAAATAGAAATTTCTGCCGATATAAATATCGCGTGAAACCTCCGAATCCACGGGACTACCGCTCAATATGCATATCACACCAAACCTCCAGTCGTAGCCATACGACTCCACATATATATACCAAAGCTATCAAAATAAACATGCGGGCAGTTACCTGTAGCAACCTTGTGCCTTGGCCAGCAATCTGCTGGGCTCGTGGTATAACCCTGATAACCACCGCGATCTCATAACGCATGAATCATAATCACAACTATCTCATAACTCGATACACATGTCAAAATAGTCCCATGACAAAATACATGCAAAATATATAAACATAATATATAAGAAAGGTTCTCGTTGAGATTTGTCTTCTTTCGAGGCAAGCAATAGTGATAAGCTCTGGTAGTCCACGTGTTAGGTCAGGGCTCAACTCTTATTCAAAGAAATTATACATTATCACATTCAAGTAGAATAACGTCTCTTAACATATTTAAACCGAGTATTATACACGCGTCTCACGTTTAAATTAACGCCGCTTAATGATACGTCACATCGAAACTAGTATACACTTCTAAAATTCAAATGTAACTACATTACAATTACTAACCGTAAATCGATATTCGATTAAATAAAACTGTACCCCCAACAATAACACTTTAATCACATTCTAATCAATCAAACAATCGTCGTAGGCTAATTGGCAAATTCATCTGACACTCGATTCAAACAACTCTTATCTGACTTTTCCCAGACTTTCTCAGCCTAATCTCTAGATCCATTATCGAGCCAATGCCTCTATTCCCAGAAATAACTATATTAAGAGTCTTTAACCTCATATTAGAATTTAAAGTTAATGTAAGAAAAAGTCAACAAAAGTCATCCACTGACATACACATTTCCCCAGCTTGATAATGACAAAAAGTCACGCCACAATCCGCAAAAGCTAAAACTTAGTTAACATTTCTATACCGCTAATAAAGTCAAGATCTAAAAGTCAACACAAAACAAAATATATAAAAAGATCCTTTCGAGCCTTAAATGGAGATTTGAAGATTAGAAACCTATGATAATCTCGAGATGGGGAAAAATGAATTTGAGGTTGGATTAAATGAAGTTGTACGAAAATGAAGAAAAAACCAAGCTTGGGGGCTATGGGGTTGGCCCTATGTGGAGGAGAAAGAAGAAGATTTTTTTTTTTCTTTGGAAGATGAAAGAAATGAGTTCTGGTTGGTAGGTGGAAGATATTTAAGTGGGTTTAGGTGCCGTTTAGTTCACGATTTGACTTATAGCCTTCTCGGTTTATGACATAACTTCGAACATTATCCAAATTAAATTTCTATTCTCAAAATATATTATAAATCCGACCCGTATTATCGTTATTCGATTTCAAATTTTAGCTTTAACATGAGAAACACTCATTTGGCACTTTAAAATCATATTAAAATAATGCTTATACGAGCAGGTTATTTAAATTTTAGAAACAAAAACAAAGCTAAAGGAAGTCTTGCAGGACTCTTGTTTCTTTTGATTTGGTCATCTAGAGATTAGGTGAAGTTGGGCTTAGAGATGGAGGCAAGACTTTGGACAACACATTAGAATCTAGCGATTTATTTTACTTTGATGGGTATAAAGTGATATATTAAATTATTTATTATGATTATTTTTAAATTGGTTTGTAAAGTGTCTTTTGTGATACCGTATTAATGAATGTGGTATTTGTTGTGTAACATGTAATACCATATTCGTATATAATGAGTATATTGTGTATATAATATGGTTATTCTCATAAATATTTACGATTGTCTTATGGAATATCATATTAATAAATATAATAGTATTTGTTTTAATTCATGTAATATAAAATTTGATTATACGTGGTATATTAATATATGTAATGTGATTATTCTAAAATAATCTCTTTCATTGATTGTCTTGTTAATAAGTATTAGTAAATGTAATGGTATTTCTTTTTGTGGCATCTAATACCATAGTTGACTATATAATGGTATAGTAGTCAACAATTATTCTCGTAATCTCTTTATGAGCTGTCTTATGGAATACCGCTATTAATGAATGTAATGGTATTTCTTTTATGACATATAATACCTTATTGTATCTGATGATATAATACATATGGTATGTATCCACTAGCTATATTATTAGTAACATAATTGTAGAACATTAAGTTTTGGAAGATAGGGTCTTTGAAGTTATTTGTTCTAAGAGTAATTCTCCGTTTATTTATCATATAGTGTAAGCAGTTACAAAAAAGTTTTTTATATGTATTTTATTTTTTGTTCACGTAAAGGTTTGTGAAATATTATCTTGATAGGTTTCAAATACCATTTGTGTTATAAATATAGTATGTATCGAAGTACAAAATTACCATGATCTTTTGATAATGGTATCGTTATTTTCATATAATATTGTGTCGACCCTCTGAAACGCTAGAAAGGGCTACACTTTCACTTTTCCACTACCTACCTTTATCTCGAACTCCTCGCCTCGCCCGAGATTCTTCATTTTCACAGCCTTTTTTCTTAGAACCCCTACTGGCGCTAAGCCACTTTCTTCCACTACTTTTTCTCTCCGGCCGATGATGGTTGGAGTTATATAGTGGGGGTTAATTTGTTGAGATAGTAATGATGATTGGAGGCGGAATGATGGTATTGATTTGATGTATAATGAGATCGGCATCCAGCGTAGGGAGGGAATAATAAGGGTGCTTGAGGGTAGGGGAGAATTATGGGTGGTATGGTGGGTTTCTATTGATGCTTTTTGTTTTTAACTAGTTATTCTTTAGACTTAAATGATATTGTAGGATAAATTGTTGGTGTAATAGTGATTCAGGTACTAATATTCTTTGTATAGTATACTAGTTGCTCGGTGAGTATTTCGAGGAGAAATAAAAAATTCGAGTTGAATAATTGAAATCTGACGAATGGAATTAGGTTAATTAGTACGTTTCGGTATTTAGAATTTTAAAGTTTTGTAATCAATGGAAATAGAAATTATTTGGGTGGTAATATAATTTGAGGATAGGAATGTTAATGTTTGGAAGTTGGTTGTATGGGAGATAAGTTAAGCGAGGAGTATCGTCCGAATTTAAATGTTTGGGTTTTCACCGGTTGGACTATTAAGACTGACCGACATAATCATCCCGATTAAGGCCCAGGCTTCACAAGCGAGAGCCATTTCCGCCTTTCCCGCTTACTCCCAGGCTTCAGTTGATCTCCTCTCCCCTTTATTTTTTTACGTTTCTCTTCCGTGCTTGCGAACTTTGAACCGAGGTCCGATCTTGTTGAATATTTTGGAGATACGCTTTAATTGACTTTTCGTTGACTTTTTGGTTAAGATTTTATTGCTCAGTCGATTCTTGGGTTACAAAATTAGTTATTCTTGAGTTGAAATACCGTGTTTGATCTGGAATTTCGGACTTTTTTAGAGCCGTTGACTTTTTGGATTTTTGGGTTGACTTCGGGTTTTTTTTTAGATACTATTGAATATAATTATTGTGTAGGCTTAAATTATATTATAGGAGTTGATAATGATCGATATTTGGGGTAGAAAGTGTTGTTATAAGTGATTTTGAGTTGACTTTTTTAAAATGTTGTTGAGAGTATAAATATGTTACTAGACCTTTATTGTGATTGTTTTGAGGTAAAAATTATGATTTATAGGTTGTTGAAGGAAAATATGTTTGAATTGGTTTTATTAGATTTTGAGTAATAAACGGGTTTTGGGATTTGACGTTGTTAGAAATGGATTTAATTAGTTGGAAAAGTTGATATTTGGGTTGATTGAAATTGGTTGAAAATGTTAGTATCTTGGTTAAGGTGTTGACCGATTATGGGATTAGTCGGGATAGTTGAAATTCGTCGTTTAATAGTCTTTTTGAACATAATTAGCAATCTATATTGAAGTCGTTAATTTATGCTTAAAATGGGTTGAAAATTAAATTTAATTAAGATAAGAGTTAAAATTTTTTGTGAGTAATAATTATATTTTAAGTGTTTTGATTAGGCGGAATGTGGGAAGAGCTGGGATCGATTAAGCGAGCCGTTTTCATGTCTTAACAATTGAGTCTTTATCTCCATTTAGTTATACGTCTTTACTTTAAATTGTGTATCGTATCGTTGTGGTATGATTATGTGAGAATGGTATACGTGTAATTGTTCGGATGATTATGTGATTCGTTTGTGTGAGCCGTAATATTATGATTATGCGATTTGTATTTACGTGGCGTTGAAGATTCTTTGAGGTAAGTATTAGCTTAAACTCCCAGCTTATGTTACGTGATGCTTGTCGGCATTTAAGTTATGTGGCAGCCATTTGTTGTATTTCACATTGGCCTTGTCGGCCTTTGTTGTTGTATTTATGTGGCCTTGTCGTACTTTTGGTGTGCAATGGCCTTGTCGGCGGTTGTGATTGATTTATGATTGTGAGATGTTTTAGTATTGTGCTTGGATATTGTTTGATTGGAGTAGTTGGTTATTAGAGAGGTGTTGGTTGGAGTTATGCGTGACTTTGAGGTGACTTGAGTAGGATCTTGACCACATAGTTAAGTTGATTAGAGTTAGGTGGCTCTGCATTGCGAGGATATGTGGCTATTGGCCTTATACTTTGTGTATAATTGCGGTTTTTGCCCATACTTAGTGTATAGGTGCGGTGTGCTTATCTTGGTGTATAAGTGAGGTTTATACTTAGTGTATAAGTGCGGTATGCCTTATCTTAGTGTATAAGTGCGGTTTGTCTTATCTTGGTGTATAAGTGCGGTGTGCCTTATACTTAGTGTATAGAATGCGGTTGGCACTTATACTTTGTGTATAAGTGCGGTCGATTATCAGTTGGTCCGTTCTGTGGGTAGACGGATTAATATGCGCGTTAGAGGTTAGTATAGTTGTAGGGATAGAGATAGATGATTCGATGACTAGAGTTATAGTCGTTGTTGGAGTCTCTTGAGTTAACTACGGGTGATTGTGTGCTTCTTGAAACTTTCTATTTTATCTCCATGTTATGTACGAGGACTTTCTTTGGAATTATGTTGTATGACGCGTAGGTAGTCAGGATATATATATATATATGCTGATTCATATTTGACATGTTGTTTAAATTTTTCTATGGTGTTGTATGATGTTTTATGATTTGTTTTATTGGTTATGAGCGTTGTCTTTGATTATACTAGATGTTGCCTTGATGAAATAATGTCGAATTAGGTTTCGGTTGATTATTGATAATATTATCAGATTTTCTTGTGGATCCTAAGTTGGTATTAATCGTTATATATCCTTTAAGGTTAAACGTTGAGTTGGTTAATGGTTGAGATAACTTTTGAATGAGGGCATTAGGTATAAAATTAAAGCCCAGCGTCAGGGGATAATACATAGATGAAGTTGATGATATTTTATATAAATAGTGGAAAGTTGGATTCAAGCGTGTTAGTATATAGGTTGTGACTAACCACGGCGTTGATACCATTCTGCGGTGAATAAGTTAAAGTAGACTAAATGGGAATTTGGTGAGATAATTCCGTCTCTTAAGTTATCTTGATTTAAGAATCGTTGTTAGGTTGTATTAAGATAATGATGCGATTTGGAGGTTCTTCTGATAAACATTTAGAAGTTATAAGGGTGTATGACTATAGCGAGAGTACACTTTAAGGTGAGCCCAAAGATAAGTGGTTGAGTTGTGTGTATGCTTGGGTATGAGATGTTGAGATATATGTTTGAGTTATATTGTAGAGTGCTATACTTAAGGAAGATAACAAATAGAGATATCTCACTTGTGATTAAAGAGTGCAGTGAGTAAGTTGTTATTGGCCGTGGTGTGGATTTGTCGATTAATTGTCGGAGCCATTAAGGAAAAGATTATCTTGTTGAGGTAGCATATAAAATATAACTATTATAGGGTGGATAGTCGCTAAATAGGTAAGTCTTGAATTATCCTTGATTATATGAGTGGTAGAGTTAACTTTTGTGATATTTGTTTCACTTTCAGTTTTTAGGCGACTCACCCATTATTTCCTATGGTAGGCGTTTATCTTGGGTTATTGCGGGATGACGAGATCGTTAGTAGGCTGCGTGCAGCGGAGGTGGCGGGTAATTGGTTTGAGGCCTCCCGGGTCGTACTTTTATATTAACAGAGTTTTTGTTGTACATAATATTATTGTTGTAAAACAAATTGTTTGATGTTGTATTTATATTATTACTTTTCCGTTATTGTGGTGTGTGGTATTGTCTTTGTGTGTGGTACGTGTGCGGATGTGTTTTGATTGCTTTGTGTTATTTGCGGAGGCGGTGGTGACCACAGGCAGGAGGTTCTTTATGGTGTGCATATTGTGTGGGTAGCCAGTGGATTCGGGAGGTTTGGTGTGATGCACATTGAGAGTGTAGCCTCGGTCGGGAGGATGGAGGTGGAGGCCTCAAATGCGATTATTTGGAGGTGGATTACTCATATGTGTGTATTTGGGGTGGATTCGCCGTATGTGTATTATTTGGAGGTGGATTACCGCGTGTGTTATTTGGAGGTGGATTAATAAATACGTTTATTTGTGGAGGTGGATTCCTCATTTGATGACTTTGATTATCTTGTGTGTTGCGACAGTTTCCCTTAAATGAATATACATTATTTATGATTATAAGCTCATGTGTATAGTATTATGTAACATAAATGCGAGTTGTGAATTTGTTATTCGTTGTGTGGCTGGTTAATGTATATCATTATGTTATATATATATAAGTATGAATATATGTGAGGGGATCAGTACGTGGTATTTGTATTCCAACTTCGGCAATAGGCCAGCTCCTTTTTTTTTATTATGGGCGTTTATCTTAGGTTTCTAAGGGTTGATCATTTGGGGTTGTCGAAAATTGCGTTGATAGAGGTACGCGGATTGAAGATTTTAGTTGAAGCGACGTGGCGTAGAAAGATCTCAGCAGTTCTTTCCTCTTGTTATGTTTCTAGCATTCAAACTTGTATATTGAGAGGTCGTGTAATATGTTGTTGTATTGTGGAGATTATGTGTGTATTGTATGGTTGTATTTTTCGGAGTTGATGTAAGTTTAGATTTGGTAATCACGTTCTTGTGTAGTATTGTTAGTTCTGCGATGGACCCAAAGTGTCTTATTATTATTAATGTAGTAGAAGTCTTTTTATGTCATCATCCGGCGATCGGTGACTACGGGTATGCAGATTTGTTGATGTCGCCCCAACGCCGAGGCGGCCCGGCGCAGGCGGGTCATTACATCTTGTTTTATTGATTTATTTTGAGACAGTGTGCGCTTTTAAATTTGAGTCATCCGTCGATTTGGTGACTCCCAATTAATGGGATTTGGATGATTGACAGGAGGCGAGATTCGTTCACATTGTCATACTGACTATATAAACATCGCAGTCTCTGTGTTGATATTTGTCATCGCATGATATACTAATAAAAGTAAAGGAAAAGTGATTGTTGTAGGTTTTGATCGTACTTTGAAATTCTTTCGACTTTGCATCAGTTCTTGTAATGAGGTGCACAAATATGGTGGCAATATCGATTTAGGTAGAGCCATTTCACATTTCAAACAACAAATTTGGTCAGCTTATTTATAGAATGCATAGCTATGTAATATTTTTTCTAAAGGAAACTTTTTGGAAATATCAATCACAGCATCATCTTGGCGGTGTCGACATTTTGTTGCTCTTCAATAACCGGGACTGCAAGAATAATATGTAGCACAATCATTTTCATCATTTTCCATATAGTTTATTTAGATATTTGAGAAGAAAAGTACACCTTATATATGATAGCAAAGAACATTTCACCTTATATATCATTCTAATATAACTATACCTCTCATAATGCTCTATATTGGCTTCCGATTGGGCACTGGTAGATGATTCCGCAAAGTTAACCAATAGTCCCCAATGATGCTATCCAACTGATATATAAGGATTAACAGCGTTAGCGTTAGGGTTTATGATGAACTACTTAGAAATTAATTTCATGTATATATTAATAATGTTTGGTTAATATAAATTAATATATTACTTTTTTTTTTTTTGTGTCAGCGCAGAGAATTACATCTGACAACATGGTCAAACTATAATCTGATTATAACTTTAGGATTAAAAGTATAGTGTAAGAAAATATTGGGGTGAAATTCTAATTGTAAATTTCACCACGCCAACTATGAGTGTAGTGTTTGAGGAAGTTTCATTTAGGGGAATAATAGACATTTCACAGTTTTTTGTTACTATTTGGGTGTGCTTTTAGTTGGACTTGGGCTGTTGAGTGTTGATTATACAAACATGTAAGTTCGGGCATTAGCCCAATTGAAAGAAGCCGCTAAGAGATAACCTAATGCCAGCCCAAATTATTGGACAACCTCTCTTCCATGGCAATCACCTCTTCCTCTCAATGTAACGCGGTATTATTCATTCTTGGTTGGCGATTGGCGATTGGCTCTAGGATTGTTAAGACGTTTCTGATCAAGACTAAAAAATATCATTTTCTACCTGCAACCCTCCCCTGAAATTATACTCGACTCTTTTACAAAGGTTCGTGTTATTTTCTTTTTTACTTTCGGGCTTTTATTGTTTGCATAATTTATTCTTACGAACTTGGACCGAAATTGAGTGGCTAAAAATATTAAATCTATTTAAATGCTTTTTTTTCATTATTAAGGGGGCGTTGCCCTTTTGATCTCTTCTAATCTCCGACACTACTTACTTGTCTTGATGTTGAGGTGATATATGTCTATTTGAGTGGCTAATTTTACTTTTCATTGAAATAGAAAACTAATTCTTGTATTATATGATGAGTTAGTTACTTGAAAGCACTTTAAATGGATAAGTTGAAGGAAAATAGCCATTATGTTAATTTTGATTGGAGCTCTTTTTCTTCATGGTTTTCCCTCTAGGATTACTATTTTAGTGAAGAACTGAAATAATAAAATGGTTACTAAATTTATGTGGGAGTAACAATCACTTTTTTGCATTAATTTTTTTCAATATCCGATGCTTTCACTGGCTGAATTTACCTTTAAATTTCATCTATGTGATATTTAATTATTTCAATTATGTTTTGCAGCAAATAACAAGATTCTGGCTTTTCATGGTTACGTTTATGCTTCTTATTGCTTAACACAACTAGATTAGTGGTAGACTTAACTGGAGGAATTATATTAGTTGCAGACAAGTTCGAGTTAAAGAAACAACAAGACGAAATTCCAGTTATTGCCTTCGATTTCATAAAATTGAAATGAGTGCTAAAGACATGATTGAATATTACTGGAAGTACTTTGCGTCGCAAGGTGGTTAAACACTATATCTCCAAACATCGAGAAATTTGAATAACTAGCACCCCTTTTAAAGGATTTTTAATTTGTAGCATAATTTTTTTTCTTTGTTTTCTAGCACTCTTTTCCTCATCTTTAGAAACTATGTGGGTGCCTCTCAAACATCAATATGCTAATTAAAATCCCATTTGGTGCTAGTTATCCAAATTTCTCCCAAACATCAATTTGCTAATTGCCCATCTTTAGAAACTAGATGTTGACTCGACGAGGCAAAACCCTCAAGGATCTAATCTCTTCTTCTTCCTTTATACTCAAAACTCCGACATGTTCTTACCAAAATGTCTATGTGTATTCACAAGTTCAAACATATGTAGATGTTTACATGAATTGGAAGAAAGACCCATACTATGATTCCATTGAATCCATCCACAAATCTATTCAACTCAAACCCATTATTGCTCTGAAGAACATTATTGTCTCATCTTCACAAAATGATGACTATTCAATCCCAATCTCAAATGTCTCGAAGATGTGCCGTGAGCTAGGCATACCCATTAAGGTTTCCAGGTTTATGAGACAATACCCGTCTTTTTTTGAGGAGTTTATGGGGCCTAGATACAATCTTCCATGGTTTAAGCTGACCGAAAAGGCTATTAATCTTCATATTAAAGAGAAACAAATATATCAGGAATCTAAAGTTGATCTGATTGATAGATTAAAGAAATTTATATTGATGAGTGCTAGTGAGGAAAAGAAGCTACCTATGAAGATCATTCAAGGCATGCAGTGGTACTTGGGATTGCCTGATGAATTTTTGAAGCAACCAGAGAAGAGTCTTGATGGGTTTTTTCGATTAGTGGAAATGGAAGATGGATTGAAAGGTTTAGCTATTGATAGCAATGAAAAGGAGGAAGAAATCCTTTCAGTTATGCAAGTCAATTGTATGAAGAGAGGTGTGTATGGTGGGGAAAAGGGGGAGAGTATTGCATTTCCTTTGTTTCCATCAAGAGGGGTGAGGTTGAGGAGAAAGATAGCTGATTGGTTAGATGATTTTCAGAGGTTGCCTTATGTGTCTCCATATGATGATGCTTCACTTCTCGATCCAGGTAGTGACTTGGCTGAAAAGCGGGTAGTGGCAGTGTTGCATGAATTGTTGAGTTTGTTTGTTGAGCATGCTGCTGAAAGAAAGAAAATTTTGTGTCTTAGGAAGTACTTAGGATTGCCACAGAAGATTCACAAGGCCTTTGAGAGGCACCCACATATGTTTTATCTCTCCTTAAAGAATAAGACGTGTACTGCCATATTGAAGGAGGCTTATCAGGATACGCCTGAGATAGGGACTCATCCTTTGGCTAGAGTTAGAAAGAAGTATATACATTTAATGAAGGAGTCTGAGGCTATCTTGAAAAGTAGAAGAGTTAGAAATCGATGTAGTGAGTGCTCTATTGATGTTAACGTCAAAGATTTGGATTCTACTGACGATGAGAGGTCTGATGTGGCTGTGGTTTCCATTGACTGACATGGTGATGTAACATACACAGTATGGGAACTGAGAGTTTCAGCAGTAGAATTTAAAAACTATAAAGACTCAGAATGTTGATGCTATAGAAAAACAGAACCAACTATGTCAATGACTTGCTGGTGGTTGAGTGGATGTCTTCTTTCTAAGACTGGATTCGATCAACAAGTATGTCGTAATTTAGTTTCTACATCATCTATACTAAAACTGTGTTTTTATCTTTAACTGTTCTACTTGTTAGGGTAGCGTAAATTCTATTTTAGAGTTGGCTATAGATGAACCATAGTTGATTCTTCCTTGTTATCTTTCTGTTTTTGAACATTGCTCTTTGCGTTTGCTTCACACTGTGCAAGAACTTGTATACTGACATATCATCATTAAAATTTCAATTTTTTCTCGGTCATTATTGATTCTTTTCCAGTTATAGATGTTATTTCATCTCTTAGATGAATCAATAAGCTGTTTATCTTGGTGCTGCATTTGAGTCCCTATTATCTAAAGCATTTGAATATGAATGATCTATAATCCATACTAAACCCAATTCTTATTATAAATGGTTTGGACTTATTTCAGTATGTAACGTTGAAGTTTCTACTCCAACCATGCTAAAAGATTGTTACATTTTGAATTTTGATGAGTTGGCTTTTTGAATATTGAACTTAAATATATTTAATGTGTTGTATACTTCTTAATGAAAAATATATATGTCCTCCATCCCAAATTTTAATCGATATTTGACTTTGCACAAAGATTAAGATCAATTCAAATTTGTATATTAAACATCCCTTCTCCTTTTTCTGACTTTCAAATTGGTTAAATGAGAATCCTTTTTTAACTTCCATTTTGGATAAAAGCTTGGTTAGATTTTGAGATGGAGGGAGTATCAAAATTTAATATTAATAATATATTTTCCTATTAATTTGATTTTTTTATTCAAATCAAAGTTTTACTTATCAATCAATAATGTACGAATTTGTTAATGAACATGGAAAATCAAACTGGACGATCTTTTAGAGATTGAGGAATGTTATATATTGTTGTAAAAATATATTGTTTTTCTAGATTTGATTTCAGAAGTAGTTTTGTTTCAGTATTTTATTTTGGAACTAGACTTATATTTAGAGTGGTTGGTCTCACCCTGCCGTTGAATTGAACCAATTGAAGTGGGTTTTTTTTGGGAATAGATCTTTATGAGATTCAAGTGAAATCGGTACTTATTGAATTCCTTTAAACAAGTTATCCATTCTATATTTGTTAATGGTGGAAACTCCTCTAACACGGTCCATGTTAAGCGAGTATCTCCTAAATTGTTATATGTACTTGTCTATGAAATGTGTACGTACAGGAAAGATTGAATTTTAGATAAGCAGACTGTTAGACCTTTTAGTTTTTTTTAGTTCTTACTTACACTAAGAATAAAGTTTTTAGAACAATAAGTAAAATTTGAGGTTGTAAGCCAAGTACAAATAAGATGAACCCAAAGATAAGAGTTAGGGTCTCTGCTTAGTGAAATTTTGCACTTCTCAATGATGTATGTTTCTCTCTCGGTTTCTTCTCGTGCTGCTTGTTCGAGTTTCAGAAGTTGGCTTTACTTTTCCATGTCGTGAGTCCTTGGCAGGGATACTTGGTAAATGACTCATTCCAACTTCAGTATCACTTACTAACTCGAAAATGCGTCCTCTCTTAGTGTAATAATCAATTCTATCCAACTTCTTTGTCAAGAAACAACTTTGTTTGAGATCTTCATAAAGGTGAGGCAGATAAAGGGGCAAAACTTGGTGGAAGTTACGAAAGTAAGCTATTATGTTCATCAACTATAACCAGCGGGTTATCATAAGTGGGTACGCATGTGTGGAATGGCTTGCTCGCTATCTTTTTAACCTGTTCACTGTGATCAAATTCTTGCAACTCAATCTGGTTTTTAGCATAAGCAGCAGCCTGCGAGACCTCTATCTTGAAAATAACCTGCTGTTAGTCTTCCTCTATATGTTTGGTCTGTTTACTCACCTGGGTAGTTATTGCCAAATCATTCTCATCTTGCAAAGGGACCTCAGAATTACTCAGAATGCTGAAGTTGTTCAGCAATGTTAGCTTTTCCTTAACTGACATCTTTTCGTTACTTGTTTTATCTGTTATAACCTGCTCCTTCTTCTCTGCCTGAACTGTAGAAGATTTCCCTGCTAGAAACTTGTCAGTTTCCTCCATATCCTTTCCTATTGTTACCTTCAACATAAGTACAGTCCCCTGAGTTTTCTCTGCTGCAATTTCAGACCACAGTCTTGCTCCTTAACTTCCTGGCTTTTAGAATTTACCACATTTGTTTCCATATTCTTAGTAGCTACCAAGCCTTTGAAGACTTCCTCCCATGCATGTTGCTATAAATCCCAGCAACTACGACTAAGTTAGGAGCAAATTTAGCAGTAGTTTCTGAGAGGCAATTGGTCAAACACTGACCTGCAACTCTATCTTCCTCTCTACTAATATACTCACCTTCAACCCTCCTCCTTTTGCACTTATTAAGATCATGACCAATGTGATAACAAGCAGCTTGCAATAACCAAAAACCTTCCAGGAGGGTGCCTTTTGCCTCATCCTCAAAACATAACCAAATAGCATCCAATAAAGGTTTGGATACATCGAGTTCAACACAAACTCTAGCAGAATTCAGAATTGACCTATTCACATTACGAGGGTCAACACAAATAGGCCTACCGATAGCTTGAGCAATACCTAAAAGGGTAATTTCATCAAACATATAGAGTGGTATACCTTCAATTCTAATGCATACTAGAACAATTGCAGATTCTTTGAGGCTGATAAAGGCAGGACCCCATTTAAACACGCTCATAACGAAACCATTAATATTCAAAACTTAATTTCAACAAAATCCAATAAAAATCAGCTTTGCAAGCACACTCAATAAAAATGTGATTTTTGTCCAAAATAGAGATGTTATAACTCCCTCTGAGTTTAAGGGTAGAAAAGAATGCTCTAATAATTGAGAAAGTTGGTCGACGATGAGAAAATTTACCAACTAAAACAAATTTCAGATTTGTCAGCAGCAATTGTTTGTCCGAATTTGAGAACTTATTGGAAATTGGTTTGTGAATTGGAGTGCCTGGTTCCACATGATCAACTTCAATGATTGTTTTTATCTGTGACTTATTTAGATTTTCTCAATTCTCAAATAGTTAGTTTGTTTTTCTGTTGTTATTTGAATTTTTTTATTATTGATATATCATTTTTTATACTTACATTATATTTTGATGTGCTTCTTCTATGATTTATTTATATGCACCTTACCGCGTTGCCTTTCATAGACATGTTATGGGTTTTTTTGTGTTAGAATATAAGAGAATCTTTTACTCATCTTGATGGTTGAAACATCTTGATGGTTGAAACATAAGACTAGGATGCAAATATGTTTGTATGTATATGTTTTTTGAGTATGCATTTATATGAAATATCATTAGCATATTAGACATTGTGTTGCCATTGAAATGTTGATGCTCTATTATGAATCTGCTTACATATTTAGAGAGAAGTTTTTATTGAAATTGCACTTCCTATTATCCCCTAGTTTCTCTTTAGCATGCTATCCAATAAGTATGGATGGTTACTAGCAATCTTTCTTATCTTTAGTAGAGTCGACATCTTATGAACAATATAATCCTGAAGATAAATCAACATGGTATTTTGTTTACTAATGTTGAGGGTACACAACTTTGTTAATGTCTTCCAGTTTGCCATATACGTCAGAGTTCCACTTCCAACAGGTTGGTACGGTAGCTTTCTTCAACTTTGATTTGAATCCTACATGATCTAGATAGTTCACCTGTTTCAATAAAATTTTAAATTAGATAAACATTATTTAAAAAAAAAACTAGTATTGACATATGAAGAGGAAATGAATATCTCCATTTGGTGATTTTCCATTTTTGTGTATGCCTTCTTTAATCTGGTCAATGACATGCTTACACCAATTGCAAGCTCACCTAGAAGTTACTCTTTGGACTCAACAACATACCAATAATATACAATAGAGCTGCCTTAGTCCATGTTCTCAAGTTTTTGCATGATGAAAGGTTGGTATAGAGTACATTTGTTGTGACTGTGTTTTTTGTACCGGTCAATTTCAGCTCTGCTTTAAGTTTGTTGCAACATTACTCTGGGTAACTCTCAAGTCTGATCATTTTTCCTCTAGGAAGATTATATACCCTGCTCACATCTACGTCAGTTATTGAAAGTTTTCTACATCCATCAAGTTTGATCCTAGATTCTGTTTGATCAAATTTCAGCCACAACCAATTCACAAAATCTATGGGCAACTTGTCAATTGTAAACCCAACATATCCTTGAATCTCGCAGAATCAAATTTCTTCAACTTCTTATCCTTCCTTTTTTAATTCTTCTAATAAAGGATATTATGCTACTCGGTGAGCATCGAGTGAGTATTCTAAGACGTTTGTATCCGAACCTTCAAGAACTTCAAATAAAGAAAAAATTCAAAAACCACCACCAACAACAACCCCCTCCCCCTATATTCGCGACCACCATGCTCTCAGCCCCTTCGCGACTCCCTCCGTTCCTAAAAGATTGTCCACTTTTAAGTTTTTGATAGTTTTACTTTTTCAAGTTTGATCTTAAATATTTTTGTTTTGTTGTATAATATTTGATGAAAAATATATCAGTGGAAAGAATTTAAAATTTATTTTTCATTGATATAGTTTTCATAAAGTACTATACAACACAAACAAAAATATTTAAGGTCAAACTTGAAAAAGTAAAACTATCAAATACTCAAAACAGAACAATCTTTTAAGAATGGAGGGAGTATATTTTAGTGTATTTTGATATTTTTTGGTGTTTTGGTGTATTCAAGGACATTTATTGTGTTTTGACTATTATCTTTTAATTATGAGCAGGCATGGGTAGTTAAAATTGAATAACAGGGCGAAGTTAAAATGACTTGAAGATGTGAAATTGATACTAAGTGATGAGAATTATAAAGAGATAATTCGAGAGTACAAGCTTGTGGAACTCTTATATCAACTACAAAAGTCAGAAATTCAAATACCCACTCGATATTGGTTGGAAACAAGTGGGAGGGTTTAAAAAAGTAAAGGTGGTCCTGGCATGAGGACCTTGAAGTTCAATATAGGAGGCAAACACCACATGTTTGGACACATTGAGTTTGTATGACTGACAGGGCTCGGGTTTGGGGACTACCGAGCTTATAATAACAATATTCGAACCCCATTTCGGGATTATATTGAGAAGCGGATTGAGGATGAGGAAAACTTATCATTCAAAGTTCTAACCGATATGATGGCAGAGGAGGCTCGGGACCACAATAGCGTTGTCCTCTAGATGCTATGTGTCCTTTACATACTCCATAGCATCATCTTCTGTTTGGAGATCAAGAACACGGTGCACGATACCCCCATCGGGCTTGTCGACGACCCAAAGCTATTTAATACTTATCCATCGAGGCCTATATATACGAGGAGTTGTTGCTGGATTGGGGGATGTTGAAAAAATTACCTGAAAATATAGTAAATTTTAAGCCCAATACCTTCCTATTTGTCCTCCAAGCCTGGGTTCTGGAATGTCTTCCATCATTTTTTCAAGTGGGTTGACGACGAAGGTGGGGAATGGATACCCAGGATGGTTAGATGGCAGACCAAACCAAATGTTGACATGAGAAATGCCAAACAAACGATTTACGATGCAGAAGATATAAGCATGACTGTATAATTTCTTATTTTTTATACAATGTTCACACACCACAATACACCGCAATATACCACAATACGCTTCATATTACATCATGATATATGTATCCTCATGATCTGGCTATGTCACGCACTTGTCGCCTGATACACCTTTATTTCTGATTGATTCCTTCTTTTTTGTTTTCCAGCTTCTGTTGGTTATCTCATCCCTAAAGCAGAAGAGTTGGAATCATACTACTACAAAAGTGCTCTGAAATGGGTTGATGACAACTCAAGGACAAATGAAATTCCGGTTGCCTCTGTTTCAAAACCAGTTGACGAGGACAATACTCTTAGCTTTCTTATAGTGACATCTACCTTTAAAAAGATGGATACAAAGTAGGAGGCTGGGTTTAAGCAGATTGGGACAAGGATGGATGCGCTAGAGAAAAGAGTAGCCAATGTGGAGAAGTCTATTCCAGATGGTAATCAGATGGAGCACCATGTCGTGCGTCGTATGCAGATCATATTTGCCCATGATTTGGAATCGTTTAAATGGAATATTTCGAGGGAGCTGAGGGTGGAGATGAAGCTGAAGCCACCTCAGGATGGTCCTCCACCGATTTATGAGCTTGATGGTAATAAGCTCTAACTGATAGCATCGGACCATCCTGTGGTTTATGTGGTTTCAATGGATGCATATGATGGGCCTGAGGACCATCTAAGGAGTCTATGGAGCCTACTGTTTGGCAAGGCCATCAGCAAGACCTCACAGGTATGCCTCATCCCACAGACAAATCAGGAATCAACTAAGCCTAAGCCTATTCAGAAGTAGGTTGGTAAGAAGAGGAAGACTGCCGAAATTAACCCAAGCAATGTATTCGAAACTAAGTATGAGCTTCCATTTCTTGAACCTCACCAGCCTACTGACTATGAATACAACCTTATCAAATGGAACATGCTGGAAAGTGGATCACAAAGCACAAGTGCTCGGTTTCTTTAGGCATGGTTCCGGTGGTTCCATCCCTCACTTTTGTATCCTATAAAAATATGGACCTGCTAGGTTCCTCTACCGGTTGGCTGTGTAGTGAGGTATGGTACTTTATGTTGTATGTCTTATTTTCCATTTTATAATAGGGTGTATTAGGATGTATTTGAGTGTATTTGGGTGTATTAGTCTTCTATGCATATATTCATCTACTTGCGTATCTTTTGAAGTGATCTTCTCATAAAAAACAAGAAGCATAAGTTGATGTTAGATGATAATATAATATACTCTATTATACACCTTTATAGGGTAATATACGGCATTGTTCGGTGTACACGGATGTATAATGGCGTATAGTAATGTATAAAGGCGCATATGAGCTGTTATGACATTGGCTACATACTCTTAACAAAACCCAAAACAGAAAACATGGTTTCAACAAAAATAGCGATGAAAATCACAAAAATGCATGTCGAAGCAAGCATGTCAATTGATATAAAATTCATAATTTCACAATAAATACGTATGAAACCCTAATAAAACTAGGAGAAATTAACAACTAATTGAAAAATTAGGAACAATATCATCAAATAACCTAAAAAAGGAACAAATCTAAGAAACCCACAAAATACACATTTTTTACACATAAGCGTAGAATTGAAATAAACCGTAGAGAATCGATTGATTTTGGTTCTTACCCATAGAACATATATATAGGTTCGATTTCCAAGAAAATTTGGACCCAATTTGTTAATTATTCTTAGCATTATAGCAATAATTCTAAACTTATTGGATACGAATCCCAAAATACTATGGATTGTACAAAAACAATAAATCGTTGGACTACGAGTGTGTACCTTTTAATTAGAACCTAATCAATTAGCGGTGGGTGAATTGCTTTCGCAATACCCAAATAAGAGTATCTTGAGATAGTCATTACGACAAATTATCCGAGACACTTCCGTCGTTTACTAGAGCAGTTAAACATAAGCTAGGAATAAAGATGGAAGACAAACAATTTTCTTCCCCTTGAAGGGGGTCGGCCGGGTGAAGAGGAGAAAGAGGAGATTTTATTTCTTGCAGAAATAAAATTATGAGCGATAATTAATTTCCATCAAATTGGTCTCACTTATTTAGACAAGGGTGAGGAGTTCCTATAGAAAATAACTCCTCAAATCTACATCCTCATCCCGACTAGAATGTTCACAGAACATTTCATCCTCGTTCGCGTACCTCGCGCGTCGGTCCCGTATGTCAGGAGTTGATTTTTTGTCCGTCATTTCGCCGTCTTTCTTTTATACTCGGAAGTTTTAATAATAATACATTTATTATTTGGCTTGGTTGTGTTGTGTGTGACTTCTTAGGGGCCAACGACAATAGCAATATATCAACGATATTAACGACTATTGTATTAATATATAGATTACTAAGCGGACCTAGTAAACCGTCGTAACCTACTTTGGCCGTCTTGGGTAAGTCCTAAAATATTAATTGTGTCACGTTAATATAAAGTGAACTTATAGATTAAGAAAGAATAAATCGGATGCTGTCTAAATTTTTTCAATGAAGCGTTTATGAGATCGATTATCTCGTATTTCAGCCTTTCTGACTTGCTCTTGATTTTATGATATAGTATCAATAGGTTTTGATACGGCATCCACGATTCTTCGATACCTTTGATTTTCCGGCGATTGACTTTGGTAGATGTATGTCACTTAAACTCTTTTAATGATTCTCAGTTATAGCTGGTTAATGTGATATCCATTTCATGGTTAGGCGGCCACGAAATCACCAATCTACCGATTTATCGGTTGTTTGAATCCCCTATTCTACCAGTTTTCAATTTATGCTCTTGTAGCATACCAGGCCATTTGTAGTTATGATCCTCTACATTGCAGAGGGCGTTACTCCGATACCCGTGAAAAGGCGTCACTCGGGTCTAAGAATCGTCGATCGACATAAGCTTTGTGAGATTCTTCTTAGGACACAAATAATTTTACGCTTCGAGTTCTCGAGGTCATAGTCAGAGTACTACTGACTTGAAACTATTTCTGATAACAAATGCATATGTGATTGATTAGGTATCCATACTCACTGCAGTCAAGAAAATTGATCGAAACCTGATCGAACTGCAATACTAGTGGATTTGGTGTTCGATTCTAATCATTGAACACCTAACTAGGGGAGCGAGCAATGCAGTTTGTTATCTTAGATTGTTAGAGGTTTTCTTGTTTGGATCACATATCCAAAGACCTCTACAGAATAACATAGATTGATGGCGGAATCAAAGTTTTGTCACGTGTAGTAACATGGTGTGTACATTTTGCACACATTCATCATTACTTATAATGATGTGGTCTCGAATCTTGAAGCTTAGATTCAAGATCATTGTCACTCTGATGATTTGTTTATGACATTTAGACAAATTTCTAGCTCCCACTAAATCTAGCACCACTTGGCAGGCATCGAGAGAAGAACGACCACTTCTTGCTTGGTATGTTTATCTTAGTGTGGTAGATAGTTAGGTGTCCTTCAAGTGTTGTTCTTTGACTACCAGTACATGTACATGTGCTCCTATATTGACTTATTGATTGAAGTATCACTTTACAGTATTTGTTCGGATCAACAATGAGATCTTGATTCTCTAGCTTTTGTAAGCTATTAGAGATAACCATCTTTATCGCGACACCAATCTAGAAAACTTTAAAGATCACTCATCAATGTGTAATCCGACTTGCTTCTTATTCACAACTTCTCAGATTGTAACTCCACTCAGTTTCTATGTTTTGTAGTCATTTTAGGTATTTGTGCTTGTTCTTGAACAAGTTGTTCCTAGCTTTATTTGCTCCGATTCATCTTCTCATGAAACTAAGATTGACAATCATCTCTATTGGCTTGCGTGACTGTTAAATATACTCCCTTTTTCATTGCTCTTCTTTCCCATTAGACAACTTTATGATGTGGGAGGAGAAAGTTGTTTTCCTTCAAAAGATTCTTTCCTTCAGGTGTTCAATTTGGATCTTGGTTACATGCCTTATCAGTATAAGCATGACTCATCTTGTTGAGTTCAATTAATTTGATCTCTATCAAACCTTAGAAAGACTGATGGTTTTTATGAGACTCATATGACTGATACGAGTGGTTTGTTGTCTACATTTTAGAATGTCTTTTACATACTAATTTGCACATGGTGGGTAGCTTCTACTGACCTTCTTGTCTATACAAGAACCTAGTTTTTATTAATGAGCTCAAACGATTTGAACTGTTCATTAACTTATGTGTACATCAACTATTGTAGATTCGGATTATCTAAAGCATTTATGATTAATTGATAATTTATCTAGTACAAGAATCACCTTGACTAGGATAACTCTTGTTCATCAGTCTGGTACTGTAAACACGGACATTTCGATTCAATTAATCATTTGATAGTTATTTATTCTCAATAATTTAGTTATCTTGGATTAAATACGTTAATATCCAAATCTGTGTTTGGTATATTAAACTATCTCCGGATCTTATTACCATTCCTAAATCATCATCTTTGTTGTTCACAGGTGTATCCTTAAAAGTATCACATTTTGTTAGGGTTACCATTATAGTGGCCAATGATTCCCGAAGGAGAGGATCGTCTTTATAATTTGTTAATAGTTTCAACATTTGTATAATTTGTTAGGGTTACCATTATAGTGACTATTATGGAGTAGTTCCATATCACATTTTATGTGATGTTTTAGATAAACCTAGTTCTATATAACGAAATCTCTGAGAATATTAAATTTTCGTCCAGTCGACTACCGATTATTTGAACCATTCAAATGTTGTTCATGTATTTCTAAAATACACTAGTAAAATACACACATTTGTATTTCACCAAATTATTGTAGTAGCAATGAGAGTGTTTGTATTCTCATAAATCTCAATTTATAGTTCTTAACAAATATATTTCTTTTAAAATTTTATTCTATGTAATAACCCGTTCCATATGAGCATTATTGTAATATTATTTGGGGTTAGAAGTTAAGTTTATGTTGATTGTGTTGTTAAGCAGGCGAAAACTAAACCGAAAACCGAGCAGACCTTGCACAACTCTTGAAATATCTTTTGCATGAACTCCAATGTTGCTCATTCCGTCCTTATCCATGTGAGTTATTAAATAAATGCTTGCTTTTCTTGTGAATGGGCCGAACCACCGTCATTTTCCCTTGAAATTTTTCTTCCATTCTCTTCCTCGTCTTGCAATATGGTCCTAAAATTTCTTTGGAAGTTTACTAGGAGTCATCTACGTTTAAGGTAAGAAAGTTCGAATCTTTTGGAGTATTTCATGAATTTGAGGATATTCACTTTTGGTTAATTTAGTTGACTTTGGTTTGATATTTATAATGATATAGAATCGCGATCTAGCCTTAGATTATAGTATAAGAGTGATAATAATAATCGATTTATGGGGTTGAAATATATTTGGGGAATTGGTTGACTTTTCGTTGACTTTTGTTGACTTTTTCTAAATGGTTTTAAACTATGGTAGAAGTGTCTTTCTTGGACTTTTATTAGGGTTGTTTAGAGAGGTGTAGATTGTGATTTTTTAGATGATTAGAGAATGTTCGGATAAAATGAGTTTTGTAAGTTTGAGTAGTTAATTGGGTTTGAGATTAAAGATGATTAGAAATGGGATGATTTAATGTCAGACACTTTGATCTAAATGAGTTATGAACTTATGTTGGAATAAGGTTATAATGGAAACTTTAGATTGGGGTTATTTTGGGAGTATAAATATGAGATAGAATATATAAGAGTAAGAGAATGTGATATTACTAGTTGTATATTATAAGTAATGTATAATTTTGAATGTTTTATTTAGGCGTTGATAGGTAAGGAAAGATCGTTGTTGTGATTCTTGGCGGAGGTTTTTATATAGCTAAGAGGTGAGTATCTATCTTTACGGGTGTTGATTAACTATTTGATTCTGGATATGTGTATGTAACCCATATATGTGATCTTGTGTTAAATTATATGTTAAATATAGGTTGTATATGAGTTGATGTTGTTTGTTGAGTTGTATTGTCCGGTATTTTGCTTCGTACCTCGTTACGATTCGGTGATTTTGCTTCGTACCTCGTTACGATTCGGTGATAGCTTATGTCGACGGGCATAAGTTTCTCCCGTGCGGGTTGAAGATTGATTATATGCGCATTGGTTGTGAAATCCGGACTTATATTAGGTTGTTAAGTTGTAGGGTTGTTGGGTTGTGAGTTGTTGGTAAATTTGTTGAGTTGTAGAGTTGTTGAGTTGATACAATTGTTGAGTTGATTGTGTTTATCTTTGAGGATTGGTTGGATTGTTGAGTTGTGATGTCGTCGTTGTCGGTTGATAGAGTAAGGTCAGTGATTGTTGCGTGTTAAATGCGGGTCTTTCTTGAAATGTGCGTATGTTCTTATTGATTTCCATCGTCTTGGAATGTTACGCTATTGACAATTTATGAACACACAAAATAATAATGAAATTGCTAATGACTTGTGTTAGGATCTTAAGTTGAATAATATTATGTGCGACTTATACATGCATTATCGATATCATCTACTTTTAGTACACTATTGCGTGATTGGAGTTATTTCATTCTTGAGATATATATTCAAACTTCGCGGCGACTTTCATACATTCGCTATGGTGGCAATTTCGTGCTAGGTTGGCCAGGTGTTCACGTCTCGGGCTTGTTACAGTGTTTTGTCTTTGGGAAGCTTAGTTGGCGGCGGGTGGCGGATGATCCTCACGGTCTCGTTATTTTTGTTGGTTGTAGTTTGTTGTACGTATAGTTGTTATTTTGGGATTACCGTTGTAGTAAGTTGATATTTTGTACTTGATTATGTTCGCGAGGATGCCACCAAGAGTGGAGGCTTGATAGGTGACAGATGCCGGGGAGGTGCTCGTGGTAGACCGAGGGGTACTAGAGTGAAATTTAGAGGTGGGCGGCGAGGGGGCGAATGAGCCCGGTGTGGAAGGCAACAGAGTTCACGGAGTACTGCCGCGATGTCAGTAACCATTCTTTGGTATGGGTTACATGTTGAGGAGGATTTGGTACGTGTATAGATGGCGGTCAGCGGGAGGGCGATGTGAGAATAGGTTTTTGACCGGTTCTAAAGAGATCCCCAGTTCACTTGAGGTGGGTTCACCGATTGATGCCATCGAGTTTATTAGAGATTTGGGAGACCATTTTGGTATTGTGGGTATTGAGGGGTGGTGAGGTCAAGTTCGTACTTATAGGCTAGCGTAGAGGGCGCTCGCGGTGGTGGGGTAACCTCATTTATCTCATTGCTAGAGGGGAGGACCGAGGTGACTTGGGAGGCTTTGTAAGCGTGAGAGAGAGAGGTATTGCATGAGTACCCAACTTTAGAGGGGATCTAATTTTGATATTTCAGGTGATTGATACGTTGAGGAGTACGATGGGCGGTTTAGTGAGTTGAGATTTCTGAATTTGAGATGGGTTGATATGGGAGATTCGCCACCGTATATCCTTGACTTTCACAGTTTCCACGAGTTGAGGCTTATTTGCATTGAAAATAGAGATGGAATTAGTGAGCACGAGGGAAATTTAGAAGGTCGAAGAGATGCGACAAAAATTGGTAGTGATGCGAGATTGGATCATCGGATTCGAGGTTCGAGGAGGACCTTTGTGGAAACTTCGTCCCGACCCAATTAGTTTCGGTCTTTAGTTCGCTTAGAGCTGTTCTGACTAACATGCAGGGTGTAATACGTCGAGATCTGGTGGATCTCGAATCACCGGGGTTCAGTGACATTCGATGTTTCCGTTGGCCAGGCGGAATGGGCCATAGAATGCGGGATTGTCGAAAGAGAGATGATTTGCTTTCGATGTCGGTAGTCACAGACCCAGCATGCTTGAAAGGAAAATTGTCTGATATTCGAGTGGGCGGAGGCGTACATGCTTACTTGGCTCGATGCGTGAAGGAAGGTACCGGGGAGCGAGAGGAGGGGTGATTTGGAGGCTGCGGAGGGGTCGAGTCGCGGAGTTGGAGGTACCAGGGAGGCGCGGTGGGGTAGTAGCGGGCGGTCTTTGGCGAGCCCGGTCAATCACGATCATTTCAGAGGATGTGGCCAGGTTCACTTTGTTGTTATGATCTGGAGGCTAAAGGTACTTTTTGATTACGGAGCTACTCGTTCTTTTATTTCGAGTCTTGTGGATGTTTTACCTTTTTTGTCGAGTCTTTCTTGTTCCACTTAATATTATGACACCGGTTGGGAGGTCGGTTGAGGTTAGGCATGTATATAGGGTGTCCACTAAGAGTGAGTAATCGATTGTTGATTTTGGATCTACTTAGTTTGAATTGAGTAGATTTTTTGATCTTATCTTGGGAATGAATTTGGTTGGGAGACATCTAAGCCAAAATTGGTATACGCAGGAGATTATTTTTGCTAGTGCGGGTAGACCTGATATTGTGTTCGAGGGAGACAGGAAGATTCTGCCATCAAGTTTTATTTACGCATTGGAGGCGGGAAGTTGGTAAAAAGGTTGTCTTTGGGTATACAAAAGGGTATGTGGTCGACTTGGAGAGAGAGGAGAAGCAGGTTAGAGAGGATAATGCGAAGTTGTTAGAGTAGGTATGTCGTGTTTTTACGCGGAGGAGTTGCGGGTTTACCACCAAAGAGAGAAGTGGGTTGCGGTGAGGTAGTTCAGGTCTTGCACCGATTTGTATTCTTGCCCGTATAGAATGGCTCAGCGAGTTGAGAGAGTTGAAAGGCTTCGATTGCGGGAACTACTTGATAAGGGTTTGTCGGACCGGTGTTTACCAGGTAGGGTGCACCGATTCTATTTGTGAAAAGAAAAGATGGTACATTGAGGTTGTGTATCGACCTGACTTGAGTTGAATAAAGTGGTATCAAGAACCGCTATCCGTTGCCGAGGATAGATGATTTATTTGACAGTTGAGGTGCGAGTATTTTGAAGATTGATTTGAGATTCGGGTACTTCAGTTGAGGATAAGGAGGGTGACATATTCCAGAAATCGGCCTTTTGATCGGTATAGACATATGAGTTTATGGTAATGCCGTTTAGGTTGACTAATTCACCATCGGCGTTCATGGATTTAATGAACCGGTTATTTGGGGAGTTCTGAAATAGAATTTGTGATTAGTTTATTGATGATGATACGTCTGCTCGAGTGATGAGGAGGAGGCACGAGAGACATTTCTTAGCGTGTGTTGGAGACATTGAGGCGGCACCAATTGTGCGGCTAAGTTTAGCAAATGTGAATGCAGTTGGAGAAAATGCAGTTCTTGGGCCATCATATCCGGCGAAGGTATTTGTGGACCGAAGGTGGAGGCGTGAGTAATTGGGAGGCGACCTAGGTGTGACCCAGGTTGAGGAGTTTCTTGGGTTTGGTAGGTATTCTGGGGAGTTTATCTGAGATTTCTTGGTGATTGCGACTCAGATGACGGGTTGACCGAAGGAGTTCCACTATTTGGGATGAAGGGATTGTGAGAGATGTTCGAGTAGTTGAAGAAACGTTGACTCACTAGCGGTTTAGCTTTACCGTCAGTGCGAGGTTTAAGTGATCATAGTGATGCTGCGCCGAGGGTTAAGTACGTGTGTTGATGCGGAATGGGAGAGTGATTTCTTATCTTTATCGACGGTTGAGGAACCATGAGAGGCCCCACCCGACCCACGTGATCACAGGTTGGCATTGATTGTTTTGCATTAAAGTTGTGGAGGCATTACTTGTATGGGGTTAAATGTTAGATTTTATTTGATCACAAAAGTCGAGGAAGTACCTACCAGGCAGAGAGACTGGTGTTGAGAGGAGATGGATGGATTTTATCGGCGATTATGATGTGACAATCGAATATGAAAGCGAATGTAGTAGCAGATGCTCTGAGTCGGAAGGGGAAAGCGAAGGAGCCAAAAGCAGAGATGAAGCAGCTTGGAGTTGAGCTTGATATTGGCAGCAATGGTGAGTTGTTGGCTTATGTGAAGGTTCGACCTGTACTCTTTGACCGTATCTTGGAGTTGCAGCAGCAAGATGAGAAGCTACAGAAAATCAGTAGGAAGTAAAGAATGGGGACAGAGAGGATTTTACGGTTGACGAGAGTGGAGCTCTGAGGATGGATGGCAGGTTATGTGTACCGGATTCGGATGAGTTGAAGAAAGAGATTCTTGACGAGCTCATGTACTTAGCACATAGCATACATCTGATGGCAGCAGATGTCTGAGGGGACTTGAGGTTTGACTTTACGGTGGCCGAGGAATGAGAGAAAAAAGCTGTAGAGTTCGTGGCGAAATATTTGGTTTGTCGGCGGGTGAAGGCGGAGCATAGGCGTCCCGCGGGATTCTTGCAAACTCTTCACTGTTCTGAGTGGATGTTGGATAACGTGCCATGGACTTTGTATTTGGGCTTCTAGGTTGTTGGCGAGAAATGATGGGATACGGGTGATTGTGGATAGGTTGTCGAGAAATCATTTCATTTAACACCTATTAGATCTCTGCAGATGGACCGAGAGGTTAAGCGAAGATGTATGTTGATCCGGATTGTGAGGCTGCGTAGGATTCGGTGTTGATCATGGCCGGACAGTGATGCGAGATTCACGAGATTGGAGGGGTTTGAGGAGGCGTTGGGGACTAGGCTGGAGTTGAGTGCGTCTTTCCGTCCCGGACGGATGGGCAATATGAGAGAACAATCGAGACTTTGGAGGATATGATTCGGGCTTGTGTTGCGAGTTTCTCTCGGGGGTTAAGGATATCGGTTGCCTAAGATGGAGTTCGCGTATAGCAACCGGTTTTCATGCTAGTATCGGATGGCACCATTGAGGCGTTGTATGGGCGAAAGTGTCGAACTCCAATTCTGTTGGAACGAAGTGGGAGAGAGGAAAGTTTATGGTTCCGAGTTAGTTGAGAGTTCGGTGGAGAGGATTCCAATTATTAGAGCAAAACACGAGGGCAGCCTTGAAAGGCAGACGGGGAAAGAAATATATTTGATAAATTAAGCGGGTGAACTTGTCCTTCGAAGTTGGAGATCATGTGTTTTTGAGGATATCGCCATGGAAGGAGTAATGCGGTTTGGGAGGAAAGGGAAGTTGAGTCCCCGTTATATTGGACCGTTTGAGATCTTGGCGAGTGGGATTCCCGTGAAACTTCTTAGTTTAGTGTTGCCTCGGTGGGCCGAAAATTCCTGATAATTCCGTGTGTCGTGCTTGAGGAAGTATATTCGGATGGTCGCGTTCTTAGCTTGGTACGGTGGAACTTGATCGAGAGGGATTCTTGATCGAGGGAAAAGTATTGAACAAAGTGGTGGCCTTGGTGAAAGTGTTGTGGAGGAATCGTGGCGTAGAGAAGCGACATGGGAGCGAGGATGATATGAGGAGGCGGATTACCCGCGACTTTTCGGCGTAGGGGGCGTAAGTTGTTTTTGTTTTATGTGCTTTATGACTTCGAATTGTTTCTATGGGTCTTTCATGGTTGTTGAGTTGGAAAAATTTGAGGCGAAATTTTTATTAGATGGTAGACCATAATAGCCGTTAGTATAGATATTATCGTAATATTATTTGGAGTTAGAAGTTAAGTTTATGTTCGAGGTTGTGTTGTTAAAGCGAGGCGAAGCTAAACAATCGAAGACCTTGCACTTAACTCTTGAAATATCTTGAGCGAACTCCCATGTTATCCATTCGTCACTTATCATGTGAGTTGTCATAAATGCTTCTTCAACTGCTTGAGATAGAAGGCGGAACCCTCCCCATATTCCTTGAAATTTTCTTCCATTCTCTTCTAAATACTGCAGCTTTGGTCCTAAAATTTCTTGGAGGATTTTCGAGTCATTCTACGTTTAAGGTAAGAAAGTTCTTTGAGTATTTCATGAATTTTGAGGATGTTGACTTTTTGGTTAATTGAGTTGACTTTGAGTTTTGATATTTATAATGATATAGAATCGCCATCTAAGCTTAGATTATAGTATAAGAGGTGATAATAATCGATTTATGGGGTTGAAATATGTTGAGGATTATAGTTGACTTTTGTTGACTTTTTCTAAATGGTTTTAATATGGTAGAAGTGTACTCTTGGACTTTTATTAGGGTTGTTTCGAGGTGTAGGTTGTGATTTTTAGATGATTAGAGAATGTTCGGATAAAATGAGTTTTGTAAGTTTGAGTAGTTAATTGGGTTTGAGATTAAAGATGGTTAGAAATGGGATGATTAGTTGTTAATATCGGAACTTTATGGCTTTTGGAACTAGTAATTGGAACTCAATCATTAAAATGGAAAGTTGCGAACTTAAGTTGGAATAAGGTTATAATGGAAACTTTTCGTTTGGGTTATTTGGGAGTATAAATATGAGATAGAATATATAAGTAGAATGTGATATTACTAGTTGTATATTATAACTAGTAATTATAATTTTGAATGTTTTGTTTAGGCGTTGATCGTGGAAAAGGTCCATTGTTGTGATTGCGCGGAGTTTTTATATAGCTAAGCGAGTAATTACTCTATCTCGCGGGTGTTGATTAACTATTTGATTCTGCGTATGTGTATGTGTATATATGTGATCTTGTGTTAAATTATATATGTTAAATATGCGTTGTGGGATTTGAGTCGTTGGGGGCGTATGCGTGGTCTCATGAGTCGTATAGGTGTTTTGAGGTGATGTTAGTCATTATTAGGAAGAGTTGTATATGAGTTTATGTTGTTTGTTGAGTTGGTATTGTCGATCTTAGTTTAGCCGTACCTGCGTTATGATTCGGTGATTTTTCTTGCGTGCCTCGTTGCGATTCGGTAATTTTGCTTCGTGCCTACCGTTTGATTCGGGTGATAGCTTGTCGACGGGCATAAGTTTCTCCCTGCAGGTTGAGGTTGATTATATGCGCATTAGTTGTAGAAATCCGGACTTATATTGAGTTGTTGAGTTGTAGGGTTGTTGAGTTGTGAGTTGTTGAGTTGATAGAGTTGTTGAGTTGTTGAGTTGTTGAGTTGTTGAGTTGATACAATTGTTGAGTTGATTGTGTTGCTGAGTTGGTTAGTTGTTGAGTTGTGATGTCGTCGTTGTTAGTTGATAGAGTAAGGTCGAGTGATTGTTGCGTGTTATTGCAGTCTTTCTTGAAATGTACGTATGTTATTGTTGATTGCCATCATCTTGGAATGTTCTGCTAGTGACGAATTTATGAACATACAAAAATGATAATGAAATTGCTAATGACTTCGTATTAAGATCTTAAGTTGAATAATATTGTACCCGACATATATATCGTATCGATATAAATCTGCTGGTACCTTTATTGCGTGATTGGAGGTTAAGTTCATTCTTGAGATATATATTCACTAAGCTTCGCAGCTTACACCTTATTCGCTATGGGTACTTAGATTCATTGCTAGGTTGGCCAGTGGTGTTGTTCGTCTCGGGCTAGTTAAGGTGTTTGTCTTTTAGAACTTAGGTGGCCGTGCGGGTGTGATTGATCCTCACTTGATCTAGGTATTTTGTTGGATTGTAGTTTGTTGTCTTTATAGTTGTTATTTTGGGACTACGTTGTAAGTTGATATTTTGTACTTGGGGTTATGTTGTATGTTGGTTGGCGTATTTGTGTTTAGGAATACTCGATGGATTCTTTTTCTTAAAAAGTGTTTTTTGTCAGATTTATGTGTTACGATGAGTTGTTTCGAGACGGGTGTCTTTTAAATTTAGTCGTCCGTCGATTGGTGTCTCTGGTGTCTAGGATTTGGAGATGATTCTAACCTCGGGGGCGTCGACTTCCAGGGGCGGAGTCGTTACATTCTAGATCTATGAAAGGTGCAGGGATTGTGAATTTTATGTGTCGTTAGCGTTTCAGTCATATTGTTTGTACCATGCTGATTCTAAAGATTAAAATGCATATGATGCTTGTTAATATGATTATACTTTTACAATTCATATAGTGTTAGGAGATGAGATTTCAAGTTACTCTACTTGAATTCTTATGGGCATACATACTGTGATAAATTCATGGTGGTCTAACTAACATAGTGGAGATATTATATTGGCCAGTTGTATGTAAGTTAATAAGCAGCAGGTGAATTAATCTCAATGCATAAAAAAGAAAATATCCATGTTCGAAAAATGTAATGTCATTCACGATCAAAATAGGATTATAACTAGAGCGATGGAGTGCTTAACTAAACAGTAGTAAATAAAAACTGGTCCCACAGTATCTTACCATGCGCTCAAATTAGTGCGCGTCTCAGCCGGTCTTGTACTACGACTGAACTATCAAGAAAAGTGTCGATATAGCGTTAATGTCAACAACATTATCATATACAGAAATGAAGTATCTTAAGTCATAATACCAGGCAAATATCTCTTAAGGCGGATACGTGAAAGTATGGCGTCTTAATCCGAATGGAAAAGTCCTCGTGGCATACTTCCTTTGACGGCAGTAGTTATTAGCCATTAACCCTACTCACTTCTTCTTTGTTCTTCTTCTTTGCGGTTTTGTAACCAAAACTACAAGATTGGAAGTCTTAGGAGACATCTCCTCATCCTCGCATATCAACTCATAGAGTGAAGCCAACGCATTCTTCGTATCAAGTCTGTTGTGTCCAATAAACATATTGGACTCCTTATAAGGATAAGTACACAAGAATGTCTTATTTGGCTAGCTACGGAGAGATAATTTCAGAGTCCGGGTAGCACTATCCAATCGTTGTCTCATGATATGATCCTCTTTAGCTTTCATCTTGAGCAGGGTTTTGGAGCATCTATCCTTTTTACATTTCACGCATGAAAGAGAATGCCAGCTGACATAGATCGTATCCACTGCTTACATTGTGAGTGCCAACAGTGATGTGATCTGACGTGAGAATATCGTGAGGCTCTTAACCTCGTCGATCGGGTATTGATCAATGTGCCTCTTACCTTCAACCGAATCTAGGGCCTTTGGGGATGGCTTAGGGGCTCGTTGGTATTACACATATTCCAAATGATACCGTGAGTTAAGAACCTTCCTAAAAAGTATAAGACGTTATAGCCAAGTTATGATCAAGTCGATATACATCTCTTGAGGTCTGGTCGAAAAACACTCGCAGGGAAGAGGGGACTCATAATTACCTACATCCAAAAGTCCATAAAAGAACAACTTAATCAATATTTCATAAGATATTCTATAGTCCAAAAATAGAATAACTAACACTTGGTGTTCTGATCCCACTGCATCATAAAAGAAACATGCGAGAACTTACATGATCATAAGTGGACGGCAACAGCATCCCACGTTCCGATTTAAGCCATGTAAGGTGTTGAAATATAAGACATTTTAGTAGTGTCAGTTGAACAGAATTCGATTGTACAACCGATTAACTCATTTTGAGTTTAAGTTCGTATATATGTTCGATTAATTGTAATGTTAGAGTATTAGGATACTCCATTATGACATTAGGGGTTATCGGGGCTTACTAGGGTCCTTTCATAGCAATACTAACATATAATGTTGGGTTGTATTTATTAGTATATGAATTTTTGTCGTCAGTCTAAGAGTCTGTCTAGCGAACTTAAGGATAAGGGTTAGGAATCTTCACTTTTGTAGGAATAATTCTAGAATGGAACTATATGAGAACATTTGGGCGATTTACAATTGTTGGAAATACACTTTTAGTTAGAGCTAGAATAGAGAAGTGATAAGGGTTCCGAAATCTTCCTTTTATGCACAGTTGCCACGTGCTTTATTTTAGGGATAAGTGAAGATTCTAGAACTCTAAATCACATGGTTGACCAAGCAAGGTTGATAGAGTTTTAAAACTAACTCTCCACAAAAATCCTAAAAAGTAGGGATTTTGGTGCCTATATAAAGGCCACTTTTGGAGATGAAAACTTGTTCATTCACTTTTTGGTATTCACTTTTGTGAAAGGCAAAAGCACTTTCTCTCCTTTGTTTTCTTGTCTTGGTCGTGATGCGTGGGGAAAATTCCCTTGAATTTTACATCCCATTACTCTTCAGTAGTTGATATTTTAAAGGAGTTACAGTAAAACTCTGAGGAACTATTAAGCTCGTTGTTGTGGACAATCTTGGAGGCATTACACTTTGGATGCTCGTAGGGGTCGTCGTGTAATATTCATGTAATTTTTACTTATTATTCTGAAGAGCATTTTATATTTTCGTCACAGAAAGTTAAAAGGGTATAAAATGGAAAAAATTGATGAAGCCAAATAACTACCTACACCTATTTTCTTTATATATAGTATAAATGTGCAAGGGAATTGGAGTAAAGCGATCGCTCAAGTGAAACAAAATTCTAATACTTTATTGCCTGCCCAAGAGGATTAAAATCCCTTCCTTATAATTTCCCTAAAATTCACTTCAATGCCACTTTTCTTATTTTTTTTGTTTCTGCGTTTTATGTATGTTTTTACTTGATTTCCTTATTATTCACCTAAATTGAAAATTAAATATTTCAAAAATGTCAATATAAATTTAGGATAAAATTAAAATTTTAAAAAGAATAAAATAAATATTAAATATGGATAATGTTGAATGAAATATCTTTTTAATTTATATTTGTAAAATATAAAAAGAATAAAATTTAAAATTACCCTTTTCTCATTCTGATATGGATAGTTTGTACATAAATTTAAAACTACCTGTTTGGTTTGTGTATAATAGTTATCCAATTATTATACTTTAAATTCAATGAATTATATATTCTTATATTCTCATATTTTTATTTTCTTTTGGGTTAATGGCTTTAGACATCATTAACGTTTAAAAATCTACTTGATCGGCTCACGCTAAACCCTCCTTTTTATATATGTTGTATAATTGAATACGTTATATCGATTATGAAAAAATTTATTATAAAATAATAAAATAATTCGCCACCGAGGCTTGATTTGTCTGCGAGAAATAGGCTAGTTATTTATTTATTTATTTATTTATTATTATTATTATTATTATTTTTATTATTATTGTTATTATTATTATTATTATTATTATTATCACTATTATAATTTTATTATTATTGTTATTATTTTTATTATTATTAAGTTTATTATTATTTTTTGTTATTATTATTATTTAACTTATTATTGTTATTATTATTTTCTTTCGTTATTATTATTATTATTATTATTATTATTTGTATTTGTTACTATTATTATTATTATTATTATTATTATTATTATTAGTATTATCATTTTATTATTATTGTTATTATTTTTATTTTTTATTATTATGTTTATGTTTATTTTTTATTATTAGTATTTTTATTATTATTATATTATTTTACTTTTATTTTTTATTATGGGAGAAAAATTATGTAAATTTGGATAATATCGCTTCTAATTTATTTAAGAGGAGAAAAATAAGTAGAAATTTTGACTTAAATATTTTAATGATTTTTATAAGTACTTAATAAATTAAGTACTTAAAATAGTCGTTAACAAGTAAACTTAATAAATTAAGTGACGAATTAATTAATTTTAAGTACTTAATGAATTTAATAATGTCCACACGACCGCCTTAGTCGGCATACGAGTTAGAATGTTCAAATCCCACGAACACGAGTCACCTATTGATGGATGATTCGAACTTTAAAAGACAAGCGTCCTAAAATAACTTGATAAAATAAAATCGTATAAGAAAAACGATTTTTAAGAAAATGATCCGTCGTGGTGTTTCTTAACCATACAGCCATGACATATACATGATCGACCAAAGTACAAAACTATCGACATATAGCTTCGATGCGAAATCGAAATAACAACAAATAGGAATCCCAAACTTCTGATAAAAACAAACAGAACTTTGAGGATCTCTGCCGCGTCATTGCTTTAGGCTGCTAGCGATCACTCGAGCAGAGACCGAAAATGTTGTAAGCCACACATTCGACTGGCACAAATAAAATACCGTTCATAGCGAATAGGGTGTAAGCTCAGGAAGCTTGATGAATACTTATCTCGAGTGGAAATTAACCCGCACTCTCGACAGTGTAATTAAAATAATTAGTTTCGCGTATGATAGATTGGTATTGTGAATGTTATACAACGTAAGACCATAATGTATAAGTCATTAGGTAATTCATTATCAAAATACATAAATTTATAAACTATCAACTAAACATAAACTTATCTTGATAAATGACAATAAAAAGCTAGTAATGCACATTTCATAGAAATCAATGACAATGTACCGAATGAGTCAGCATTTCTGCTCATCAACGACACAATAAGGCATCCACGACTAACCCATTGGAGCCATCGACTCGCTGACTGCGCCTCTGGCAAAAAAGTACTACTCAAATCCCTGATATCAACTTCATTAGGGCCACAACTATGACTCGATCGCTCAACATTGAGCTTCTTTAAACACTGTCAGCTCGGCATAAATTCGGTTCTACAACTAATGCGCTTTATAATCAGCCTCGACTGCGGGGAGAAACTTATGCCCGTTGACATAATGCTGGCAGCTCGTAGCAGTGCGAGGTAAACCTGCCTTTTACCGAGATAATACAGCTGACGCCATCATCAACTTTCATGTATACAACTCATCCTACGCGGCTTCAGCCAACCAAACACTGCAAACATCAAATGGCCAAAAGCGGCCGGAAGCCAACATCTAATACGACTCAACTGCCTCGAAACACTATTATTTCATGAAAAGCAAACATACAATCCATACCCAACCCAGTAATTCATATTCAATCATCAACACAAAAATATACACATACATATATATACATTCATATTTTGGTAAGTTAATTTACGCCCATTGAGATAATTTCTCACCTTGGCTGTAATATAATATCGCCGCCTATTTAGTCAGCGTGCCTCTTCGCGCTCACGCCTAACCAAAAGCGCCCGATCAATTGCAATACAACTTACTACTATTTTAACTCCGATTTTAATTCAATTTCTAACTTTTTTAACCCATTTTGAATTCTGATGCCAACTTAAGTATATAGATTACTAATCGTGTTTAGATGACAATTAAAATGGCAATTTCAACCATCAGGCTAAGCCCCATAATGGCCAACACCTTAGCTTAAAATACTAACATTTTAAACCAATTTTATTCAACCTAGAAATCATTTTCCTTAACTAATTTGTCACTTTATAATAATCTTTAATCGAAACCCCAAAATATTCTTTCCTTTACTGACTCAAATCAACATAATCTGCAATCACATAAAAATCAAAACTTATACTCCCAAAACAACTATATTAAGTCAACCAACATCGTAATAAAATTTAAAAGGAATTTGGGAAAAAGTCAACTGTCCAAAAATCATACGTTGACCCCAAAAATAAAATTATAATCACCTCAAATCCACTTAATCCATGTTTTAGATGAAACCTCTAATACCATTTAAAGTCCCAAAATTTAAAAGTCAACAAAAGTCAAACTAAAATCAACTCTCCATAACTTGAAAATATCACAAAACTGAAACTTTCTTCGCTTGGTGTGTAGAAGATGAGGAGAAGATGTTCAACAAATTTATGGGGAAGCTTGACGATGGAAGAGAAGAAAATGGAGGCAAAATTATTCTTTTTTTCCCTTAGGAGAATTTGATAGCATAGGCGTAGGAAGGGGTTTGGTGTGTTGTTTCGGATGATGATGAATAATTGGGAAGGAAGTTGGTGAGTAGATATTTGTAAATTTTTAACTCCCGTTTGGTTTGCGGTTTGAAAACTCGTCTCGATTTATAATATGACTCAGTACACTTATTTATACTGACAATATTAAAATAGTACTTATACGAACGGGTTATTTCAAACAAACACCCCATAATATGATTACTTACGAAGTAATTATATTATTATATAATAATTATTGTAATAAATATTGACACATATTTATATATATATATATATATACTTTACATAGATTATGATGAAGCTTGATTGTTGTTGTCATATATATGTGTAAATCCATGCAATCTGATTTATTTATTTATTTTAAATGTATATATATTGTTGTGGGAATGGAAATGAGGTATAGATATGACCCTAGTCTTGTACTTTTGGAAATATGGTCTGCATACCGTTTATACATTGTAAATGACCTGTTGAGTCGTATTTATTTTGTATTTATTTTCTATATACAAATAAGTCTACGTGCTATCTAAGCTAGGATAGTAGATTTGATGTCTTTTCATGGAAGTATTGAAGATGACACTTGTAACGACCCATGCAAGGTGGGCCCCACAATGGTGGGGCGTCGTCGGCTTGAATAAACGAGTCGCCCAGCGATGAATGACGATAAAAATGACTTCGTTTAGCATTGATAATAAAATAATACAATTAGATCCGTCGGGTGAACTAACTTGACATACAAGAACTAGAAAGTAATAATATAAATACAACATCAAACAATTTGTTTTACAACAATAATTATTATGTACAACAAAAACTCCAAAGAATATAAAAGTATGGTGAGGGTCTTTGACCACCGTCGCCCAGCGTCGCAGTGCAACATTTCTTCATGCGTCATGCAGTCGTCATTTACAACCTAGGCACTCGCGCCCGCCCATAGAAAATAGGGAGTCGGCTAAAAGGCGGTGAAAACAAATATCGCGAGTTAACCCTATTTCGTACAAGCAAGGATAATTAGAACCTTTTTGTTACTTATTTATCCTTTCAGAGTTATATTTTATATGCTACTCACCTTGATATAAATCTTTCCTTAATGGCTTTCCAGCCCAACACCACGATAAACACACACCACGTCAACAGCGTACTCACGATGCGGCTTAATCACAAGAGATATCTCTCTATTTGTTATCTTTCTTAAGCATAAGCTAATTCGACATAATATACAACTCCCGAACATCTGGCAACTCAAACATATATCTCAACGTCTCATAATGTAGCATCTGTAAGCTCAACCACTTATATTTAGTTCACCTTAAGTGCTACTCCCCAATTATAGTCATCGCCTCGATGACATCTAAATGTTTCTCATGAGAGCCTCGGCTTCGTTTCATTTCTTAATACAAGCGAGCAATATGTGTCTTGAATCAAGATAACCTAAAATGCGAGGAATTATCTCCCAAATTTTCATTTTAGTATCTGAACTTATTTACCTTAATGGTATCAGCGTCGTGATTGATCATAACTTATATACTAACACATTGAATCCGAATTTTTTTCACCATATATAAAATATAAATCAATATCGTTGATAGATTCGCATGGACTTCGGTTTATAATTTTACGTACCTAGTGTTCTCGTTTCAAAGGTATCTCCTCGATTAACTGACTCCATATATATACAACATATCTCCAAAAACTGATAATGCCGGCGAGAGTACAAGCGAGTAAATACCGTATCCACGAATACAAAATAATTGCGGAAACAAGGCTAAAATGCAAAAATGAAACACAGCAATCGATATCTTGTGTGACACAACAAAATGGGAAGCGTGAATAGATATAAGTAGTCAAACATAAATAAAAATGCATATACCCAAAACTACCTAATAAGGCCTTATCATGTCCAAGATATAATACAAAGAAATTTCAATAAAGGCCTACAATCACCAGAGAAAAGAACTCAAGAAACTTCAGCAACTGACTATAACTCTAGTCGTCAAACCATCTATCTCTCATATCTCACGACTATACCAACCTACAATCTTGTATCCTTTCAATCACGTCTACACAGGGAATGAATGTCGATAATCACGTCAGCGAGCATACCCCGAGTATAAGGCCAAACCACGCTTATGCGGGTATAAGGCCAAAGCGCATAAGTATAAGGCAAACCCTTATACACTAAGTATAAGGCACACCGCTTATACGCGAGTATAAGGCACGCGTATTTTATACGCAGTATAAGGCAAACCGCGCTTATACACTAAGTATCAGGCGCGCCTTTACACACTAAGTATAAGATACGCCAGCTTATACCTTAAGTGTTGGAAATCCAATGAAATTGATTCCCTTTTATTATGCACCGCCTTTATACACTATGGGGTTATGAGCCGGTGCTAGATCTTACTCATTAATCGTTATAATAATAGTAATTGGTCAATTATTATTATTATACAACTTATAATACGGAGCCTAGAAGGTCCATAGCGTACAATGATATTCGAATTATATTTCGTACATGAAATTAAGCGAGACTTGTATATTGAGAAATGTATCTCTCAATATTTTATATATTTGACAATATATATTGATGAACATCAAGTGGTTAAACTTGCAAGTTTAATCAATTAAGCGATGAAATTGATGAACTAACTTGATAAAGTTATTTGATAGTGACTTCGTTAGTATTTTAATTGACATTGAGATTGAGTAAAATGGAGCAACTCACTAGTAACTCATTATTTGCTTGGAAGCCATAACGGTCTAATTAAGTTAGCAGAGTTAAACCGATTTCTTAACGAGTTCCCATACTTGGTGAAGTGGCAAATGGTATTTAAAGGAAAGACGAGGTTTTCATTTCATGAAAATGAAAGCCACTACTGTATGGCTTAGTCCTACTAAGAAATGGAAGGAATTTCTCTTCCATTTTGTTCCTATGACTTTCTAGCAAGTTGAGTCTGCAGTTAGATTCCTCCCGGTGTGTGCAATCCTAGAGGACTTGTCGTTTGTGGTTGGACAAGAAATTGGAGAGGTTTCTCAAGGGCATTCACGCGAGGCATCTTCTTGAGGAGTTGGTTTCATTTTGTCTTCCGTTGCGAATGTAAGAACTCTTTTATTCATAATTGCAATTATGTGTTTTAGATTAATTTATATCTTTTTGAAGTCCGGGGATGTATGGGTATTGTTTATCCTAAATGAAATTCATGCTATCAGGATACGAGTTAAATGTCATCGATATAAGTGATAGTATATCATCCGAAGAATGAGACATCATTTCTAATCTTAAAAATGTACTTGTTACGATCGTAGTAAGAATTGTGTTTAATGAAGTTAAAAGCACAAATGGATGAATCTTTCAATTTCATATACTAGATAATTTCATTAACCTTAGATGTGTGTCATTAGTTGAGTGATCTGAGTAAAGGATTGTGTTTTAACGTATTTGAAACACAAAAAATGAAATAATTTCACATATTAAGGTTGTTACACCACCTTTAAATTAATTTATTCGTATTAATGTATTGTGACTCGAGTTGTGTTTGATAAATAAACTTTGAAACGTCACCGTATAGGATAAGTTAGTATTATGTCATTGTAGTAGAGATAATTTAACTTAGATCGAGTTGATATTAAGTCATTTTGTACATAACGAGGAAGGAAGCGGTATTTATTTCCATCATTTATAGTGTTGTAATTTATTATGCGTATAGAGTCTTCATTATGGTCTGAAATAGTGAAATAAATATGTGACTTGAATACATTCAAGTGGCTCGTGGAGAATCTTACAATCGATATTAGAACCGCGGTTATATCAGAAGTATCCACTTTGATGCATTTAAGCTAAATGCGATACAAATAAGCGACATGAATAAATAATACTCGATAAATGACTTGAGGTCATTTAAATGAAATAAGATGTGAATACATGGGTTGAGTTTAAAGCTCTATTTTATCTCGAGCCGTTCTATGTTACTTTACGGATGGTGAATCATCGAAGTAATAAATGTATTCTCGTTAAATGGCAATCAGTCATGAATGGCGTTTAATCATACGTTTGGTTGAGAAACCAAGATTAAACATATTCGTTGGTTATTTGTGCTCGTGTTTATTTAAACTTTCTTATTGCTATTCACTTGGTTGTAACGTGTGGGTCTAAGAAAGTTATCCAAAGAATGTTCTAAGTAATGATCGTGATGATGGATACTTGACATTGTTATTAGAACTCTACGTCTCAAGAATATAAAGAAAGTTTCTATACTACTAGGATCTAAAGTTAAAACTTAAGATTGAGTATAATGAGTTAAATTCCTCACTTTTGATCGCGATGAAAATCAATAAGAATCAAAATTGATAGAAGAACAACCTTGAGTTCCTTAAAGGTTAGTGGGAGCGTGACTGCATAAATGAAGTTTTATACACTAAATGTTGAAGAAATCTTCCTATAACCTTAAAAGGTATAGTAGTGATTAGATTCTTGTACATTTGTGAGCCCAGCTACATATATGTGACATATGTGAGCTTGCATGACATTTGCTTGTTAAGTTTAAGATGTCATGAAGCTCGAGGTGATTGAAATCTATAATAGATTAAATTCTATAAATAGACAGATTCTCTTATTGACAAGGCGGCTCTTACGTTAATGAAGTGGTTGGGGGTCTATTACATAGTAATTATGATTCGCGTATCTTGGCGTCGAGTCATGTGTTATGTACCGCTGACTATGGCGTGTGATTTACATGATTGGAATTGTAGCGAAGTTTTGCTAAAGGTATTAGCTTTAAGAGAATAGAGGTAAATATAGTTACATGGAATGGATGAGTTGTTGATGCTTCGCATAGCGAATGTGATAACAACATTATGGGCAGGTTGTACCCCGTATGAAGGCTATTAGCGAAATTTCAATAATAGGGCTGAGTGCAGTATGTGGTCGATGAGTAAACTAAAAAGAAACTTGAACTCGGTGTGCAACTTGACCCGGTCAATCTGTTTTTGTTGGTAATGTTGTTAAAATAATATGCATTTAATAAGGCGGATGTGTTTAACACGCCGAGTTGTGTTGTAAACCTACCCGATAGAACCCGAGAAATGGATTTGAAACCCATTTGATCGTAGTCGTGCGTGACTATGGGGATATCTTAGTCGTCAATGATTCCTTGGTTGAGGGCAGATCGATGAATGTAAGGCGCTTGTAAGTAGTATTTCGGTAAAGGACCTTGATTGTAATCACTATCCTCTTTGCTTTTACATATCATGAAATGATCTAAGAAGTCATGCAAAGCTTAAAGGATCCCGTGTGGATTTAGCGTACATCTCGGAGTTGAGATCACCACGTGATTCAGCAGTTTTGGTTTTTCACGAGCTTTATGAGAGCTGAGCGTGGAAAAGTTCGATGGGAGCTAGTTCATTCACTTTACGGAATAAGTTAAATAATTGATTAAAAGCAAAGTTCCTTTGTGTTTTAATACGATTGATAACTAAAGCTACGTGAATGTGTGACTCGTTCATATGGTTACCCGTTATTTATTTCACACGTGCCGTTTGAAATATATAATATACATGTATTGTATCACGGATGAGTGAAAAGTTAAATCCACTAGGTTAGTCTATTTTTCTAGAGGCAACATGAATTGTTGATTATACTGTGACTTTAGAAAGCTTGTAGGATAGCCAAAGGCCATTGTCAAATATTGATAGTTAGGGGCGACAAACATTATATGACTAACTTGTAATTGTTTTGATTAGTGATCCAAGATTGATCACGTTAGCTGCGGACTAGATGATAGTGGTGCCGATGCAGTGGCCAGGGGAGGTGGCGTGGCTAGAAAGCTTAATTCATAGAAGATATGTATATCGTGTCTATGATATTTGTTTAGAATTTTACGTTAGAGCCAATTCTTAAACCTACGATGTAACTATACGTATTTATATGAGCTGCATGCTGACTATGACTATGCCTTAGCGGGGATCATAACGGCATATGTTGGGTCAGTGAGTATAACGATAGATGTTGATATATTAGGAGGGATTTATCCGTCCTTGATATCTGAGGAAGATCTCGGGCACCATACGGTTAGTGCGATTGGTTTATGGGGACGCCATAAAATGTATTGGATTCATACTCGAGGTAAAGAAAGTTGTGGGTGTTTCGCTGACACCACTTCTTATGGTTAGCCTACGACTAGAACCCCGTGATAAAGGAATTGTATGTAAGTAATCGTCCAGGAAAGTGGGAGTGTTGGAAATCAATGAGAATTGATTCCTTTTTATTATGCCTGTTGCGACAATTGTGTATCAATTCATTTACCGAGTTGGTTAAATGTGATTACTAGAACTTAGTGTTCACCTTAGTAAGTTTCTCGGTGGGTATTCGAGTGAAATTAAAAATTTCGAAGTTGGTAGTGGAGAATTCAAATCGGTCGGTTGGTGGTATATTTCGGTTTGTGGTGGGACCCGGAGATAGTATAAATAATTTTGGAATAATATCGATATATCGAGATGAGTATGAGATGAGTAATAGTATATGCCTCGGGGAATAACGCAATGGAAATCGGTTTCGTTGAGATTTAAATGCGGAAGGTGTAGAATTAACCGAACCAAACGGAACTTAAATTTCTTCCCCTCTAAATATCCCACCTACCACCTATCTCCATCTCATCCAAAACGCTGCTTATTTCCCCTGTGGCGAAATGCTCTCTCCCGTTTCCCCATAAAATTTTTCCGTTTCTACCGTCGATTGTCGTCTAAATTCAAGAACAAAGTTGTGGATTTTCTTCTCCTCACATCCTCATCATATCTAGGTAAGAAAAGATCAAATATTTTGAGATATTTCTTGGTTTTGAAGGATTGACTTTTGGATTTTGTTGACTTTTAGATCTTGAATTTATTGACATAGAAATGTTATATGAGTATATCGTATAGGGGATTAAGCGGTATTTTGAGGTGATTATTGGGGTTAGAAAGTGGTGTAAGTTAAGAGATTGACTTTATTGACTTTCTTAAATGAACTTTAGATTATAATGAGGGTTAGAGGACTTTAATATAGTTGTTTTGGGTATAGAATTATTGGTTTGGATATGGATAGGTAGAGATTGGGTTGAAAGTTTGGGGAAAAGTTAAGTATAACATTTAGCGTTTGAATTGGAGGTTGTATTTAATGGATTAATTAGTTGTCAATTGATTGTTGGATTGAATTAGAATGTGCTTAAAGTGTTATTGTTGGGGTAATAAGCGATGACCGAATATTGAGATTTTCTGAAAGTTAGCGGGTCAGAATGTAGTTATGTTGGAATATTAAAAGTGTATACGATCTTAGGAACCCAGGATGATTGCTAAGGGTTATAAATTTGAATGCGTGAGGCATTGATGCGCTCGAGGGTTTATATAGAGGCTAGAGAGGTTATTACCTGAAATGTGTGTTATAATGTATAATTTCTGAATAGGAGTTAAGTCTTGATACAGCACGGTACTGGAAGTCGTTATTACTACTTTTGAGCATGAGGTGAGTACAAATCTCACGATGGGGACCTTTACGTATATATTATGTTATATATTTTGCATGTGTTGTCTTGGGGTGATACGATATGTGTATTGTGTGATTATGATTCATATGATAAAATAATTGAGATTCTGAGTTATATTATGAGATAATTGGTGATTATGATTTATATTATCAGATAGTTGTGATTATGATTTATATTATGAGATTGTGTGTGGGCGTGTCTTTGTGTGTGGTAAAGTGTGTTGTGTGTGTGGGCGTGTGCGGGAGCGTGCTTTGATTGCACTTGTGTGTTATTTGCGGAGCGGTGGTGACCCCGACCGGGAGGTTTGGTGTGGTGTGCATATTGTGTGGGTAGCCGGAGTGGATTCGGGAGGTTTGGTGTGATATGCATATTGAGGGTGTAGCCTCGATGGGAGGATGGAGGTGGAGGCCTCGTACGATTATGTGGAGGTGGATTCACTCCGTATGTATTATTTGGAGGTGGATTCCTCGTGTGTGTATTATTTGGAGGTGGATTCTCGTATGTGTATTATTTGCGGAGGAGGTGGATTCCTCATTTGATGACTTTGTGTCTTTGAGGCTGTTTTTCCTTAAATGAATATGCCTTGTTAATGGTTATAAAGTGTTATGTGATATCGTATGAGAGAACTCTTTGTGATTTGTGTGATTATTTATTGTGTAGCACAGTTAATGTATAAGCATATATTTATATATATAAAAGTATGAATATATGTGATGGGATCGAAGTTTGTGGTATTTGTATTCACTTCGACAATAGGCGACTCCTGATACCATGGGTGGGCGTTTATGCACAGGTTCTAGAGGTTGATCCTTTGAGGGTTGTTGAGAAGGCGCTGATAGAGGCTGCCAGATTGAAGATCATAAATGAGGCGGTGTGGTGGCATAGGAATTTCGTGATCGTTTCCCAATTGTTGTCGATTTATTATATTGTTAGACTTATTGTATTGTATTTCATTGAGGGTGTGGATTACCATGCACCACTATGTTATATTTTGGATTTCTTGTGTATCTTTGAGTTGTATCATTAAAAGTTGGATTTGTATTATGTTGAATTTGTTTTATTGTATATGTTGTTAGTTCACACGATGGACAAGTGTATTTATTATTATTATTAATGTCAAATGAAGTCTTTTATGTTGTCATCCGTGATCGGTGACTACGGTGTACAAAATTGTTGATGATCTTAACCTCGGGCGACACGACACAGGCGAGATGGATACACCGCACTTCACATAATGATTCGACCTTATAGAAACTTGTAGATCTACTCGTAACAATTCAATTATTATCACTTATTAAGCATTTGTCAAATCCATCGTCCAAATGTCAAAATCATAGTATTAATTTTTTAGGTATTCTACAGAGTTATGAATTCGCGACCTCTCTATTTCCTCTCGTGATACCAGTATTCTCGAAGTCGCACGATACACCTCAGAAAACTACCAAGTCTCACCGGTATACACCCAGCGACTCATTCTCATAACTATGCTCACATGATTATTGGTGCGACACGTATATTCTACCGTACTTGTTAATACTCATTGTCCGCAGGGTTTGTCAAATAAATCCCCTTTTCATTAGTCCATTAATTCAAATCCTTAGAACTAATATTAGCCCATTACCATCATTAGTTCCCGTTATATTATCCCTTAAACAAAAATTTCCATTTATGACCCGATACATTAACCATCATATTTCTCTTATAAGGGAGATCCCAAGATTCATTGATATTCCGTTATTAATTCCGCTAATTTCCTTGCGTTAGTCTGACCTCTCCTCCCGAGGCGATGTTTCAAATCTTATAATTTACGAGAACTCCACTTATAACCTCAACTCATCAGCAGAAAATTTATCCTCGACCTTTGAATTGGAACACCACCGGTTATCACACATGCTGGAAACGATTATAATATCCAAACATTTTACTCACTTATCGCGCAGATATTAAGTTACATTCTTGACGAAGAACCAAATCCGTGCACTTTGATTCATTTTAACCTTTAACCTTCTTAACCATCATTCACGTCTACTTAACCATAGTTTATGAGATTACCTCTATAACTCCACTGACTCATCTAACAAAATTCAAATTTTCCCCAATCAGCATTCTTAAAATTTATATATAATTACATACAATATACTCAAGTGTGAAAATCATTTATTCTTTCGTGTCTTCCTTGAATACTCGAACAACCAAATTGCACCGTTAGTTAAATCTTTGATGCTCAACTATTATTACCAAATTTATATCTTAATTTCCATACTTTCTCCGCCCCGGTCATACACAGCTGACAACTCGCGTATCTACGCGGCATGACATATACTCATCATATCTTCCCGTGGTTCTATTAAAATTGCTTCACGTTTCGTCGTGATCTTTGATTATACACAACCGTATACATTAACAGCCACCACCAAAATCGTTTCAACTTTAATCTCGATCATGTTACGTAATTCCCAAAAATTCCCTATTTATCATCGACTTTAAATAATATATCACCCGTTCCGCTGAGATCGCTATTTCATAAATTATTTAATGTATATATCCGGTCTGAAAGTTTTATTAACATAGTACTACTAAACAACGTTTCTTTCGAGTCCCCAAAATTTTCTTTTTCTTTTTTCACTTTATTCTTTAAACAACCTTTACAACTTAAAAGCTTAGCTTCGAGAACTTCATAATGACAATCAACTAAAATATTTATTTTTTAATCTATTGATTACATTAAATCCAACTTTATATTCTCTAGTAAATTACTCGCACTTAATTTACCAATACCAATTTTTTCCAATATTTCGGATGTACAATCATATTCAATAAATCTAGATGATCGATAACCCCTCATGTGTCCTTTGATAAAACAACCCATCCTCGAATTCCCATAGTATCCATTAGTGGTTTTCAATATCAACCTATTACGACACTTACATCTTCTCTTACTTTGCCTCTATTCGTACCCACATCGGGACAACGAAGATTCAATTAGCTCACTTCATCTTGCGTGTATCACGTCACGATCGTCGGCTAAATTAAGGAAAAGTGCCAGCGCTGAGTCATCAAATGAGGAATCCACCTCATAAATAATACACATATATAGAATCCGCATCCAAATAATACACGCATGAGAGTCCGCCTCAAATAATACACATATGAGAATCACCTTAGCATGTCGAGATAGAGACCTCCTTTCAAATCCTCGGACCGAAACTCGCTTCAATGTGCATATCGCTTTGAAACCTCCGAATCCGGGGCTACCCAGCGATATACACTTGCACCCAAACCTCCCGGTCGGGAGTCACCGCGCTCTGCGGAAATAACTCATAGCTTGATCAAGCTGCATCTGCGCCTGACCCAGCGCCTGCTGGCGTACAACCACCTTATTGTGACAGCGCGCGATCATAACATTTATCATATTACAACTATCTCATAATACAAATCATAATCTCAATTATTCATAATATACCTCGTAATCTCGATTATTTCGTCATATGAATCATGTCGAGTTTACACATAATATCAATCATAATCTCGATTATTTCATAATATGAATCATAGAGTTTTGTTTGATAATGTCGAGTCATATTTGTTATCGTATCCATCGATTGGTGACTCGGGTAATGCAGGGTTGTTGTGATCTTAACACCAGGCGGCCGACTTAGGGGTGAGTGGATTACATTAAGTATAGATTACTAATTATGTGTGTAACCATTAAAATGGCCAATTTTGACTATCAGGCTAAATCCCGTAATCGATTGACACATAGCAAAATACTAACATTTTTCAACCAATTTCAGTCTTGATATATCAACTTTCGACTAATCAAGCATTTCTAACAACCTCAAATTCCAAAGCCGTTCACTACTCAAAATCTACTAAAACTAATTTCAACTATATTCCTCAATGACTTATAATTATGGTACCTCCATGTCCTTGATAAAGGTCTAATAACATATTTATATCACCAGCAACGTTTTAGAAAAATTCAACTCAACCCCGTACCAACGCTTTCTACTAATCGATTATTATCAACTCACATATTATAATCTAAGCTGAACTAATAATTATATTCAATAATATAAGCATAAGCGAACGACCCAAAATTCAAAAGTCGATAATACAAAAGCATTCCGAAATTCATGTCGAGCCACGATATTTCAACTCAAGAATAACTAATTTAGAACCCAAGAATCGATTGGAGCAATAAAAATCAAAATACAAAAAGTCAACTCGGGCGATCTCCCAAAATATTCAACAAGATCGGACCTTTTTTACCTTGAAACGTAGAGGACGATGAGGAGAAACTCTCCCAGAAATTTGAGGTCCAAAGCTCGCAAGATGGAAGAGAAATCGAAGAAAGAAAATCAAGGGGGAAAAGAGAGTACCGATCGTATCACTGCCAGGGGAAGAAGATGGGTTTTGATTTTGGGCCATGTTGGTTTATGGGTTAATGGGTTGGCCCATTTGTTTTATGTGTGAACCCCGATCGTTTAATTCAATCGATACTTCTCGTTTTAACTTATCTCGACAACCAACTTCCAAACATTAACATTCCTACACTCAAATTATATTACCACCCAAATAATATCATTTCCATTCGATTACAACTTTAAAATTCTAAATACCGAAATGTACTACCAACCGACCGATCCGTTGTATTTTTTCCTTTATTCAACCGATTTTTTCTCCTCCAAATAATCCAGAGCAACTAGTATACTATACGGTAATATTAGTACGGGCAGGTTGTACAACACTTCACCATGCGCTGACACTTGGAGAACTTGAAAGTATCGAGGCGTGAAGATCTGAGACTACTTAAACTAAGTGCGTTTGGTGAAAGGAATGAATTTGAAGGTAATGGAATGAATATGATAATGGAATGCACATAGGAAAGGAATTGTTTTGAACAATTTAATTACTTTGTTTGGTATGTTTTAGGAATCAAATAATTTATCTTACATATTTCAGATATGATAATAAGAATAAATAATACAAACAAATATATATTAAAGTAATATTATATGGGCATTGTTGTTAATCGATGAGAATTGATTCAATTTTATTATGCTAGTTGCGATAATTGTGTATCAATTCATTGCGGTTTGATTAAATGATTACGAGCAGTGTCACTTTTAGTAATTGTATATTACTAGTGTGTGTTCATGATAATTTAAGGGGTTATGAGCAATTGCTAGATGCTGCTCATTAATGTCGATACCAATAATAGTAGTTGGTCAGTATTATTATACAACTTATTATTATACGAGCCTAAAAGGTCTGAATATTCATGAATGAAATTAAGCGAGACTTGTATTTTGAGATGTATTCCTCGATATTCATATATTTGTTAAAATATATATTGAATATGGTGGTTGAACTTGCAAGTTTAATCAATTAGCGGTTAAATCGATGAATAACCCGGTAAGTTATTCGAGTGATTCGTTAATTACTTTAATTGACTTGTTAATTAAGAACAAACTCAATTACCTCGTTATTTAATTAGAAGCTCATGCTTGGTCTAATTAAGTTAACGAGTTAAGCGATTTCTTAACGAGTGGAAATTATGACTTAATTATTTAAGGAAGGGATTAGGTTTTTATCAAATGTATAGAAAAAATCTTAGCCCGCTTCTACTCTCTAAAATAACCGCCCACTCCCCGAAGTTGGAAGAGTTTTCTATTCAATTTATTAAATCTTCGAACTACAGCAAGTTAAAGGGTTCTCGGTTTGTTTCCCTCTTGGTGTGTGCAATCTAGAGGACATCATTACGGTGTTGAATAAGTTTTGAAGAGGACATTGAAAGGGCATTCACGTGGGGTTGCTTATTGGTTTTGGGTTCATTTGTCTTGGATTGGTTAGCAAGAATTAGCTGTATTCATACGTGCATATTTTGTGTTTGAATTAATATACATCATTTGAGGATCTGGGATGTATGAATTGGTGTTTATCACGAATGAATTCATATAGATTCTAACAATTGTTGTAGGTTGAGTAGTACTAGTCATTTCATTTGGTAGAGTTGTGGTCTTATTTGGGCGTTGTTGCCCTTGTTTTCTGAGATGCATGATTATAGTTGTATGTTCTTTACTAGAATTTCACGATGTCGTTATGTCGATATGATATACTTTTTATGATGTAAGCATGATCATGAACTGCGCTAATGATATTTTCTTCATATTATAATGGCATTAAGATTGTGTAGTACTGGATAACTATCTAGTTTATGCAAAATTAGTTGATACGATGGTACTCACATGTGGGTGTGATTAATTTCCACTCTTAGAGATAAGTACTCACTAAGCTTCGCGACACACCCTATTCGTTATGGGCGACATTATTTGTGCGGGTTCGCAGTGGTGCATCGGCATTCTGATTCGTTCGTATGATTGGGGCCCGAGTGCTTAGGTGAGCGGGTATTTTAGATCCTCATGATCTGCTTGTTGTTTTGAAGTTTGTAGTTTTGATATCTATATTGTTGTTATTTTGGGATTTGGATATATATTGTTTGACATTTTGTACTTTGACAGTTTGTTGTATATATGTTGGTTTTTGTGTGGTTAGGAAATACCACGATGGATTATTTTCTTAAAAACTATTCTTCTCAGATGTATGTTATTTTATTGGGTTATTTAAGGACAGATGGGCCTTTGATCCCCGGTACGTCCGGCCGGTTTGGCGGCTACGGTGTCCGGATTTGGGCGATTCTAACCTCGAAGGCGGCCGACACAGGGGGGCGGGTTGTTAGGCGTGTTATGTAGCATCTGTTAAATATCTTGAAGTGACACAGAGTTATAATATCATGATAAAATTATTAAGATTACTAATGTTGGATTGGGATTCAAAATCTATGCAACGTTTCCGTTTAGATTCTAAACAAAGCAGATCTTGAATACTAATATATTTTGTGAGATTTTGAGTATTTGTATTACTTTACAATTTATTTTGTATTGTTTAACATGATAGATTACTACAACTATTGTTTTACTTTATATATCTTAACATGATAGATTACTACAACTATTGTTTTACTTTATATATCACATGTAGGTAAATTAATCCTATATCACCTAAGAACTCGCTTCGATACGTCATGAAAATACAAACTTAACAACTTGAACTTTGGCTTGGTCTTGAAAATTGAGGATGATTTCTCACAGCAAAGGAAACGAGAATATGTGTTGAACTCCTAAGATTCAGCATGGAACATGATTTGCCTCCGATACAAGAAAGGTAAGTTACACATAAAGCCTGAAGTTTGATACTATACATGTCAACATATGAGACCTAGTTTGAAATTCGATTATGAAAAGGTTAAAGCATATGACTTGGTGGCAACTTGAGGAGTTATTCCGAAAGGAAGTACAAAATGAGATATATGTCACTGTTTGTGCTGTTGCTATGAGATGAGGAATTATTTCTTCCAAACTACGTGTCATTAAAATGATGGAATTGGTCGTGGGCTGATGCCTGGGCAAAAACTTTTCGAAAGAATTGGTTGTAGATCTTATCCTTAAATCTCTTCCTGACAAATTCACTCAGTTTTTCATGAACTTCAATATGCATTAGTTTGAGTTATATCTTAATGAATTGTATAAGATGATCGAAATCTTTGTGAAGGGAATGCAGGAAAGATGAAAGCATACACTCAATCTGTTTTGGTGATCCCAAACAAGAAGAAATTCAAGAAAAAGAAGAATTTTTCTGGCAAGGCCAAGGGTTCGAGTGATCAATTATAATGAGACAAGAAATTTTCGCTATAATGATCAATATATTGATAGGGGTATAAAACTAAGACCTAAAGAGATAATGTGAGAGACTCAATTGACATTTAAGATAAAGTATGGACTTGAACGTCTTTCATACTAATAAATTACATCCTATGACTCAATATTTATAGGTGAGAGTATGAAGACTCATAGTTGTCCGACCAATAACTACTTTCACTTTTTTCATAAAAAGTAAAATAATAATTTTCAATAAACACCGTAAAGGTGCGTGTTGCTCTCGCGGAACCTTAGTGAAGGTAATATTGTAACAAAATGATAACTTTGTCACTAAATTTATATCATTATAAATTATAAAAGATCACTTAACTATGATAAAATGAGCCATAGATTACTATAATAAAAAGTATTACACTACTAGAAAATAAGGCAAATGTGGCGATCCGACCTTGCAGCGCCATGGCCATGGCGATTTATTCGGTATGGTGTCGAGCCTGACAGCGTTCCAAGCGGCGCTAAATTCGATCCGACACCAAACCGATGCCACTATGTGAAACCACTTGGCCACGTTTGGGCTACGGCTCAGCGTAAGCCGTGCTGGTGTAATTATGGTTTATTTTTATACTCGACACTGCGCGCCGACACCGTACGACACCCATGCGATGCTCAATTGTGGTTTCTTCATGTCTAAATGTTGAAGCCCGACTACCATACCGACACTATCCCGACACGATTACGTAAAATTAAAAAATTAGCACAGTTGGCGCGACATTGCGAGAAACGGTGAATACCCAGCGAAGCGACAATATCCGAAATAGTAAGCTTGCCAGCAATATCCAAAAACATAAGCATAAACAATATCCAAAAAGCATGCTTGTCAAGCAAGTAAAATGCGCCATATTACCATAAACATCAACGAAAATAACAAAAACGAAATATAACAACATTATTATCAACATAAAAAATGAAATGTAACAAAATTAAACAAAATATTTACCTCAAACAATTTGCCTACAAAATTAAACAATATAAGAGGATTAGTGGACAAAAATAATTAGAAAGACATAAAAATTAACAAAATAGTACAAACAATCAAACAACATTAGAAGATTGATAAACCAAAAATAATTAATAGAAATACATAAAAGTAACAAAATAAGCGAAAAATAATAAGCAATGTAACAACATTAATATCAACATAAAAAGCGAAATGTAACAAAAATTAAACAAAATAATTACCTGTAATTTTCCTACAAAATGAAACAATATAAGAAGATTGAAGCTAGACAAAAAATTAGAGAAACAAAAATGTAACAAAATTGTGGCGAGCACAATTTTGAAGAATATCAGATTGTATTAGGGTTTAGAAGTGATTAGATGTGTTTTATATAGTCGTCGGGGTTAGTTCCAAATCGACGGGCCAGAGACGCCATCTGCGATGCGGGCAAGCGAGAGTGAAATATTTTGATATTTCCCGCATTTAATTATTTAGCGGGGAATGCGAAATTTTGATTCGATACAATCTTGACACGCTAGTCATTTTTTTAAAATTTCCGCATATAAATACCCTCGATACCTAGTAAAATTAATATTTTATTTGAATGTAATTATTGACATACATAACAAATATAGTTTTTGAAAAGTAGTTATAAGTTAAGTAGTATTTATATTATAAGTTTAAAATATAATAAAATATTAACGTCAGATAATACTCGTGTAATACATGCTACATAAAAGTTGAGTTAGTCAAATTTCCGCGATCACGTGAGCAATGTTTTTAAATATTTTTATTATATTACTTATTAATATATCTAATGATTATTAGGCATAATAATTTATTATATTACTTAAAAAGTAAACACCAAACTCGAAAATCATTTTTTTAAAAAATACGGCTTCAGGCAGAGCGCGTCTGAGCACCTGCAACCTAGCGGCCTTGAGCCCCGGCCTTAAACCGACACCACATACCACCGATACCTGTACAATTAATATTTTATTTGAATCTAATTATTGACATATAAAAATAGTTTTTGAAGAGTAGTTATAAGTTAAGTAGTATTTTATGTATAAAATATAATAAAATATTAGCGTCGATAATACTCGTGCGATCTTTGTTATATTGCTTCAAAGTGGGGTTATAGTCCGTTTCCACGATCACGTGAGCAATGTTTTTAAATATTTGCATTATAATATTTGTGTATATCTAATGATTACTAGGCATAATACTTTATTATATTGCTTCAAAGTAATTAACAAGCTAGAAATCAATTTTTTAAAAATACCGGCCTTAACCGACACGAAACCGGCTACATTTATTTTGCCCGGCAGCTATGCGACACTGGGCCGACTCGCGTCTGCAAAAAGCACATCGAGATATTGGCGGTTGCGGCTACATTGTTTGATATACCCTTTTGTGTTTTGCATGCCAACACAAATCCTTATCCGAAAAGCAACAAGAAACAGCAATATACAAACATAAACATAAAAAGCATAAACTTTTAAAATATCGATATGACTAATAATAACCATAAGCTAATATCAAAACATAAAAACAAAAATAAAATATCCGTAAACCTTAAAAATAAAATATCCATAAAGATAGCAAAATAAATATCCAAATACATCATAAAGTGACTGAGAATTGCGGGAGAGTGCAGGTAGGGGGCACGAATAGGGAATTAGGTGGGGGCTCTTTCTTAAAATTAGGGATGCAGAAGGTGTGGAGTACGTATGGGCTGCTGGAGTCAGTGGGAATGCGAGGCTGTGGAGTCGTGATCTGATATGGTGGGGGTGCAGGTGGAGGTTGGCCATGCGTGAAATCGTGCCAATAGTCACATATGACTAGATGCAGCTCCCATAAAAGCCTGGAACATGCCGGCAAACTGGGCCACCTGGGACTTGAGGCTGGCGATCTCTTCTTCTGCTTGTACAGCTCCTCAGCCTTGTTCTCTCCGGCCTGTTCTCTCCTCCCATTTCAGAAGCCTTCTCTGGCCTTATCCTCACAACTGGCATGGCAGCCTTCCGATGGACCCGGCATCCGTAACATCTCGGCTGAGGTACAACCGGCTCAGTATCGGCCTTTCATGACCACACGCGCCCATGGTGCATCATGACGTCTTGTCCCACGGAACCCCATCCTGTAATGGATCTACGTCTGGTCCGTACTTCTCGCGGAACAAGACATTGTACTCTTCCTGCAAGGTATAGAAACATAAGAATGAAATATAACTTATAGAAGTTATAGTTACAAATTAAATTTAACGTATAAAGCATTGAAACTTACATAAGCCTGCTCAAGTCTCGGGTTGTAGAATTCCCCCGTCGGCTCGTCTGTCGCCCTGTCCTTCTTCTTGTTAAGAGCAATACGCATATTCAGCGGTGAAGGAAACAGAGTCACTTATAAATACAAGCAAAATTCAAAATGCATAGTTATGCGCTAAAAAAATGATATTCAAATTTAATAGTAACAAATCCGAGCTTACCTCTTGTGTATCATTTCGCTGAAGGCCCTTGCTCCCATTGGAATGTGATGTAAGGCCCTTTTTAGTCATGACGAGTCATACGGTTTTGTATTAAACTGCTGGGCTTTCGCTACATTAAATCACAGCGTGGGTGACATACTGCTCCAGCGGCTGAATCTGAATCGGTGGGGCGCGGCGTCCCCGGGAGCAGCAGCGGCGTCATCTATGCATGCTCCATGTTGTCTTCTTCCTTGTCGGCAGTTGCCTTCTTTGTGAAGCCCCTCGAAGCTTAGAGCATGTAAATGCTCCCTCCTTTAATTTCATATTGATCACGGAATAAGTACAAAAATTAAGTTGGTAAAAATTGCAATTCGATAGGCACAGAACTTTTTATAATACCATACTTACCAGAAAAACTGCCCATATAGCATCCTTAACGGATGAGTCAATACTAGAATATTTGGGCCACAAATCTTCCACTCTCCTCCTTATTTCGCTTCCAAAAGGATCTTTTCTTGTGACAATAGCTTTAAAATAAACAAACAAATATGATTAGAATACAAATAGTAAATATATATTAATAAAAACAAACTCAATAAAATAGACTTACTTCCCATGGAATATGAGTCGCGACAAGCTTCGTGTCCTTACGGCATTTGGAAATGGGCCTATAGATGCGTCTCGAGCCGCTTATATAAGAGGCGTAATAGGCCACTGCGGCCATAGCATGCAGGTCGCTCGGTCGAGATGGTCAAATACCTACATATCTCGTGGTGTGGCCGAGTCTTTGCTTTGAATCTTGGTGAGGCGGGCATCGATATTTCGCGGAACATGGCCGGCAGTCGGTAGGTGTCGACGATGTGCTCGTAGACATCGGCCTCAGTTAGGCGACTACGTCGAAAATGGGCCCGTCGGTGGGCTCACATAACAAAAGGTCAGGATCACTTGATCCTCGACTTTCTTGGCCTTTCTCTTCTACTCCATCGTAACCTTCTTCGTCCGATTTTTAAACCCACATCGAGGAGCCATAAAACTTTGCGTTTCAAGAAATTACTGCACCATCCCAAGAAAATAAAGTCTAGTTTGTTTCTATTGTCCAAAACTGCTGTACTTTGGTACCGTAGTTGCTCAAATAGCACCGAGTTGAATCCAAAATTGTCATGTTAATAATAAAGTAGTTAAAATGCCATCTTTTATATCTTGCACCAAGTAATACATAACATAATACAAAATATTTGAGTTCAAAACTTACAAACTCAACCATCAAAATGCTAAAATGGACAATCTTTGAAAAGTACTATACAACAAAAATAAACAAAAGGACACTTGAAACATAAGAAACCAATCAAGAAAGTAATCAAATACTCTTTGGAAGAGCAGGGATCTCAAGCAGAACAGTGAAAAGGTTGAAGAAAATATGCTTAAATGTACTCTTTTCCGGCCTACTTTACTATTAACATATTAATTCTCAAATCAAAATGGCGTGTATCAGGTAAGATTTACAAAGTTAGATTTACTTTCTGTGTGCAAAAATCCAAATTAGACAATCTTTTGAGGCAGATGGCATGTGTCAGCAAAATAAACAAAATGGACTTGATATACATGATAGTTCTGAGTATGAAATCAAAGTTGCGTGTATCAATCGAAATGCAAAGTTAGATTTACTTTGATCATTAAAAATAAATAAAATGATCATAAAAATGTAAAAAATTTACCATTACAAACAAACAAGTTGAACAAATCCTTGTGAAACCCAACAATTCAATTATTAAATTCAATTGTCAATTGATCGATTAAGCCTGATTGATTCAAATCCATTTTTATCTAATTGAACTCAAATCTAATTGTGATGCAAATCAATCACAACTAATAAAATAGAATTAAAAATAATTAGAAGCTTATAACTAAATAAATTAACAAATTAAATCAATAGAATTGAGAGCAAAAAGTAGATTAAAGAACTAATTAAATTTATAGCTGCTGCCGTTAAATGGTGTGTCTTGGTATGTTTAAACAGAATTAAAAGGGGAATTAAATCATAATTGAAGCATGTAACAAACAATTAAATGTAGATGCAACTGCTTTGGGATTAAGCAAAGCGGAAAAAATAGAAAAATGATTAAAGGAAAGGCACTGTTAAATGGGTTGGCGTGGGGTTGGTGGGGGTGGTGGCGTGGGGGGGGGGGGGGGGGGGGGGGGGGGGGGGGGGGGGGGGGGGGGGGGGGGGGGGGGGGGGGGGGGGGGGGGGGGGGGGGGGGGGGGGGGGGGGGGGGGGGGGGGGGGGGGGGGGGGGGGGGGGGGGGGGGGGGGGGGGGGGGGGGGGGGGGGGGGGGGGGGGGGGGGGGGGGGGGGGGGGGGGGGGGGGGGGGGGGGGGGGGGGGGGGGGGGGGGGGGGGGGGGGGGGGGGGGGGGGGGGGGGGGGGGGGGGGGGGGGGGGGGGGGGGGGGGGGGGGGGGGGGGGGGGGGGGGGGGGGGGGGGGGGGGGGGGGGGGGGGGGGGGGG
>JADFUC010000318.1:0-104100 GCA_019722365.1 Lithospermum erythrorhizon
ATCGGTAGCCACTTCGTTCGGTTACGTATTTGCTACATTCTGAGTATTAGAACTACGTTAACTCACCGATTATACTGAATCATGCTATAATGGCCGGTAAAAATAGCAAAATTTCCGCGACGGCGCTCGTACTACAGCGAAATGAAATAAGCGGCGGCAATGAAAACACACTTCAACGCATCACATATAACATTTACGTCACTTTCGGCGGTTCGCCCGCGAAACACCAGCAGCAACATATCACTCGGCGGATAGCCTTCGAGCATAACATCGTCATATCACTTTCGGCGGGGGTCGCCGCGAGCATGACGTCATCCCCAGGCTACCGATTCAACTTGATTCACCGATTCCACGCATATAATACCAAACATACGAAGCGTCGCCTTGATAATGCTTGTGTGGCTGCAAGCATTGCACCGCGATCTGACAATTTCGTATAGAACTATACTCCAGCGTAAAAATATAGACACGAATGCGTCCAAAAGCAGCGGATATACCAGGGACATGAATACTTACGACATAAACATAATCAAAGAACTTACATTGAACATAAATATACTCGAACATTGACACACTTTCAATAACTATATATCATAGCAGCACTTTAATCTGACCACCTACAGTGGCGTTTCCCCAGTTTCGCATTTATGCAACATGAAATGCGTTCGTACTTGGCGGATACGTTATTAAGCGACAATTTACCATTACTCAAACATAAATAAGGTAACAAGCAGTGAGTAAATCTCCACGCAGCTGGTACTACTGGCGCCAACCCCTGATCAATGTCGATCACAGCGTTCCCCCGTCAGAAATGCGAATAGAAACATCGAAAATAATTACTACCGTAGCGGTTTCGACCGCATCTGAGGTGATTCCCAACTTTTACGACCCGTTTGGTATGATTTGACAACTTGCGTATAGATTGCCAATTATGTTAATACTTGACTTCGATGGCGAATTTACCGGACTAATCCCGCGTAATCATGATACCTTTGCTCCCAACTACTTAACATTTTCGATCGGTTCCAATGGAGCCAAATTTCAACTCTTTAGTTAGTTAGCGGTTATCGACCTCAATCCCCGAGTCCGGCTTACTACTCGAAATCCACTAAACTAATTTCAACGTATTTTTAACACCGACAACTTTATAACTTTCGTAAATCTAGATTTCAAAATAATCAAAATAACATTCGATAACATATACATACTATCGACAGCGTTTTTTGAAATTGACCCGAAATCACTTGAAAGTAAGCACCATTATAACAACATTGCTATCCCGAAATATCGATCATTATCGATTCTATGTTATAATTTAGCTTTAAGAACTGATACTTTACGTTGATAATATCTGTAAAAGCAGAAGTCAACGAAAACTCCCAAAAGTCAAGCGCCAAAAAACATCAGAAATTTCACCTCGAAACCACGATATTTCAGCACCCGATAATAACTAATTTACGATCAATCGATTGGAGCCGATAAAATTGGCTCTGAAAGTCGGCGAGAAGTCAACTGCAGGCGTCTCCCAATATTGAAAGATGGGACGCTTTCTTTTACCTTAAAGCGACGAGGGGCGATGAAGGGAAACTTATCCCCAGTTTGAAGGGAGAAGGAGGTAAGCAGAGCAATTTGGAGGAAGAAGAAAGAAAAGGAGAATGGGTTTTTGGGGTTTGGTGAGTGGGTTGGCGTAATGGGTTGAGCCCAGCTTGACGGTGTATCCGGCGTTTATTCGTCGATACCTTTCGTTTAATTTATCGACAAGTAACTTCAGAACTTTAACATCGTCGCACATAAAATACTAAGAAATTAGAATTTTAATTTTGGCATTAAATTTAATCTCTCGTTTTAATTTGTTGTGCTTGTGGGTAGTTACGGTTTATCCAGTCGATTTAAAAGTTGTGAAATCGGTTGCGTGCTCACGCATATGATGATGGCGAGGTGTTAGGTTTGCGCTTTATTATGACAATGGATCGTGTTGAAGTGATTTCAGCGTAACGTTAATGGGTTTTCGGATGATACGTTCAGTAATTTTTTGGTTTAGTGGTATGCTTAACTTGGGTTTGTCGGAGGCTCTGAGTCGAGGGTAGCATCTTGAATAATATCTTTAGCGACATCTTGGTAGTATGCTAACGACCTGAGTTATGTAGTTTTGCACAGTGGTTGATAACTTCTTATTATCTTGAATTGAAAATGTATGCGGTGTTGCAGTTTGGATTTAAGAGATACGATAGGTAGCGATCTTAATATATTCGTGAGATTTGAAGTATTAGTATTTACTTTACAATTTATTTGTAAGTGTTTAGCGTGATAGTTCTTGGAATATGTTGTCTTTATTTTGCTTATTCTTGTAGGGTACAATGGCTACCGCTCTTGCTACTTTCGTAAAAACTCGCTTAGCTTAACACTTGAAAAGTGCGAGGCGAATAACTCAGCTTCGGCCAGTGGTCTCGAAATTTGAAATTATTCTCAACGAAGAGCTGAATACGTCTTGAAACGATGGGTTCCTCAAAGAGAAACCTAATAATAGTGCCTCCCGTCGGAAAAGGGATCATGAAAGCCAGCAAGTCGATGATGTGGATGTCCGATGTCTCGTCTTGATATGGAACGCCGTTCCAAGTGGAGAAGCATATGAAAAGGTGGCGGCGTATGACATATCACAGAAGCAACTTGAGAATTATTCGAAAAGGAAGCTAAGCGAGAATATGACTGATGCATTAACTGCAAGTGGGCAATGGCAGGAAACGAGGCGAACGCCAACCATATCATTAAAATGATTGGCTTGGTCGATCGACTGCAATGCCACGACACCCGATGTCACGCGGGCGTGAATCTACCATCACGATATATTTCAGGAGACAAAATTCTCGGTTGTCATGAACATCAATATACCTGACTCTGAGTTATCTAAACGAGGAAGCGCATAAGATGATCCACGAATCTTTGAGGCAGTCTAGGTAAGACTAAAACTACACTCTGTTTTTGGTGGTCGAAGCAAGAAGAAATCCAGAAAGAAGAAGTTTACAATGAAAGCCAAGGGGTTAGAGGAATCCTGAAGTTGTGGCCCAGACAGGGGAACACTAAAAAGGGATGACAAAATATCATTAGGGGCTTTAGGTCATTTGAGTGGGCACAGAAAGTTCACACCGGATGATGGGAAGAATAGTGCACCATGACAGCTCTCGACTACGTGTGTATGTTATTGAAGTTTTTACAACTTGATGCTGGAGTGGGTCTTGGAGCACCGGTTATTGGTTCTCGTATTTGTCATAATATGCGAGGAACTTCAGTCAGTAGAGACTTCAGAAGAGGGGAGATGGATGCGTGTGGGGGCCGGGCGAGGTTGCGATTAGGATCCGTCGGGTTTATTGCCAGCGGGCACTTTGTTTTTGAACATATCCAGGAGTTCTGTGTACACATGATTTGCGGGGAATATTATTTACATTTACGTTTTTTGAACAATGATGGTTTTCATTTTCAAAAAAATCGATAATTTAGGATCCTGAGGAATGGGGGTACTATTTGGTACCGCCTCCACTTGAAAGAAATGAATACATTCATTTTTAGACATGATGATTGAGTCATATAACATAAACTTAAAAGCGGAATAAACTAACCACTTAAACCCCAGTTTATGGCATTGAAAGATTGGAGTCGTATTAGCAGGCTGAATCAAGAAACTCGCTCCGATTAAGGATACTTAAAGGTTTCGATTATGAATAAATACGATAAGTGTGAATACTTGCCTTTTTGAACAAAATGACTAAATAAGCCATTTGGGATTGATGAAAGAACTAGTGATTTATTAGGGGATGCAATTTCCGTGTATGTGGTAAATGAACACATCTACTTGAAAGGAGGTTATAACTACTTACATTTCTGCCGATGATTACCGGTAGATACGGTTTTTGTGTATCGATGAGACACGAGTCACTGAAATTCAAGGAGTTCCAAAATGAGGCACAAAGCCAATTGAAACAGGAGCAATAAAAAGATTACTGCGGTCGATAGAGGTGGAGAAATCTCTTTTTGGTCGCGAGTTAAATCACTAAATGTAGGGGTAATGGTATTGTTTCCTGGCTGGCTCCGGCGAGCGCCCGCAACATGCATAGGCGTGTGCGAAAGGAGAAATCGAACCACCCCAACACGATATGGTTCGGTCTATGAGTGAAACTTCTCGATCTACGGTGATTAATTTAAGGGATACTGGCGGCAATTTTACCTTAAAGCGGATGTCCATGAGAGTGGTGAGAAGCTCCCCGTGAGCGTGGTTTGGGAAGATTCCCAGAGTTGAGTTTTCTCGAAATTTGGGTTATTGGCTATGTTAAGAGATTAACAAGGATAAACTTGTACGCTCAAATCCGATAAATGCTATTTAAATGAGATATCGAAAGGAAGCAGGTTGGATTCTTCTTTCCTACAAAAGCGAGAATAAAATCTTCATTCTTGAGAGCCGAAGTGTTCAACGAAAAGGAATCTACGTTGAGAGAAAGACTATAAGTAATGGAGTTCATCTTGATGAAGCTGAGTTGATGAAAATCGATATCGATCATCCCAATGCGAGGAAACATCTGGCCACAAAAATTAGCACCTTCTTTCATAGAAGATCCAGGAGTCCATGATCCGCAGTTATGGAAGAACTTGACCATAGGAGATCGAAGCGAGGGGATGGGCGTCCACTGCGAACGAAGCGGTTATGGTGAAGCCTTTTTATCATTATGAAAGTGGCAGGCCAGCTTCTTATAAAGCGATAAATAGCAGGATCTTGCGACAAAAATGGAAAATAACCATCGATGCAGATGGATTCTATGTACGAGCAAGGTTTAGTCACTTGTTGGATTTACGAAATGGGGGATTGCATTGAATGTAAATGGGTATTTAAGAAGAAACATGATAAAGATGGAAGCGTCGATGTTTCAAAGCTAGACTTGTAGCGAGAAAGGTTTCAAAGAAAAAAAACGAAGTTCACGGGCGTGGTATGGCCAGCTTACTCGCCCGATAACCTGCCCCAAAATCCATCGAGATAATCTTAGTCATTCTTTTATTCGTGAAGCCCATGAAATATGGCAAATGGATGTAAAAGAGCGCTTTCTTGAATGAAAATTTAAAAAGGAGGATGTGTGTATGGTGCAACCTCCGGGCGCTTTTACATGTCTAAGGACCTAGGGTATGCGAAATTCTGAAAGGTCCATTTATGGTCTTAAGCGGGAGGCATCCAGGTTGGAATCTACGTTTGATGAATCGATTAAAGACTTTGGTTTATTCGAGCGAAAGAAGAACAACGTAGAGTTCTTGAACTGGAAGTAAAGAAAGGATTAGCCGTGTAAATGTTTTCGATGAAGGACTTAGGCGAGAAGCCTGATATATACTTGAATAAGATCCGTCGGCGACGTCGGGGCCGAGGAAGGCTAAGTGGACTTTGTCGGGGATACTATGTGAAGATAAGATGCTATGAGGTTGACATGAGGTAATTCGAAGGATGATATAAAGCTGGACATGGAGTTCAACTCAGAAACACGTTGTCCCCACGCTGCGAGATGAACAAAATGAAGGATTGTACACTACTGACTTCGGCTATAGGATCCTCGTGTATGCGTGTTATACTTATTGAACTGATGTGTCTTTATCTTGTATAACGGTAGATGCAGAGCTAATCCGGTGAGAACCAACTGGTTAGCCAGTGAAATCAAATCTTGAAGTATCGAGAAGAACTTTAAAGATGCTTTTCTTGGTATATGGTGGAGATGATGAGTTAGTAGTCAGGAATTTTACGATGCCGATTTTCCCAAGCCCGGCGAGAAACGTATAAGTTCCCACGATGCGGGTGTGTATTTTCAATGGTGCGGAGTAGTATCTTGGAGGAGTTCAAGTGAAATGCTAGTACCTGATTCTACCAGAATAAAGGCGGATTAAAGCATGTTGGATTAAGAAATTTGTGACTCGGCTTGGTGTAATACTGGCGTTGAGGGACAGTTGAGGTGCTGGCCAATCTTGCAGGCGATAGCTTCCGTCTAAAGAACCACTGACACATCACAAATGTCAAACATTACCGAAAGTATCGCCCCTAATTAGAGATATCTTGTAGAGTGATATATCGAAATATGTAAAAAGTACTTTGACGAGGAAATTTGTCGGCGACCCGTTGAACGCTGGGCCAGGCAAAAACGCCAAGCTGGCGTGCGAACATAGGTCTTAGGCAGGATGTCGCGGTGGTGTTAAGGTTAAGTGGGAGTCGGTATGTATCTATTGTGTTATGTGAACAAATATTTGAATATTGTTGCTTATATTAGTATTATATTTGTTTCACTAGCATTATATGTTTAAATTTACATATAAACTATACATGTATTGTATCCTCGATGAATGAAAAGTTAAAAATCACAGGTTAGTCTATGTTTTCTAGAGCGACATGGTGTTTGATTAGTGATCAAGATTGATCGCGTTAGCTGCTGAGCCCAGATCGTCACAGGTGGGGTACAGCTGATACGGTGGTGAATTTAAAATTTGGCATGGCAAAGCAATTAAATAGAAGATATGTATATTTGTGTCCTATGTGATATTTGTTTAGAATTTTGGGATTCGACAATTCGCCCAGACCTACGATATATAGCTATCGTGTTATATAAGCTACGTACTTGACTATGACAACGTCATAGCGAGGATTATAACGGCGTATGTTGGGTGGCGCGTGGTATAGCGATAGATAATGTTGATATATTGGGAGGGATTTATCGAATCACTGATATATAAGGAAGATCTCGGGCCTACCATGCGGTTGAGTAGCATTGGTTTGTGGGGGCCTTAATGCTTATTAAGTTCATACTCGAGTAAAGTTGTGGGTGTTTTGTGAGAAAGCCTTCTTATAGTTAACTACGGCCGAAGATCGCGCGATAAAGGTAGCCAAGATGGCCGTCGAGAGCGAGAGTGGGGAGTGTTTGGAAATCAATGAGAATTGATTCCACTTTTTATTGTGCGTTCGCGACGGTGAGTGCTTGGAACTTGGTGTTCTCATAGTAATGGTATATTACTAGTGTGGAGTTACCATGATAATTTAAGGGGGTTATATGGCCGGTGCTAAGATGTTAACTGGGTAATCGTTATAATAATAGTAATTGGTCAATTATTATTATACAATACTATTATAGAGCCTAGAGAATCGCAGCATACAATGATATTCGATAATATTTCCATGAATGGGGAATTAAGCGAGACTTGTATATTGAGAAATGTGTTTCTCGATATTTATATATATTTGTCAAACATATATGTTGATGAACACATCGATTGGTTAAACTTACCAAGAGTTTAATCAATTAAGCAGTGAAAATCGATGAACTAGCACGATAAGTTATTCGATGAGTGACTTCGTTAGTATTTTAATTGACTTGTTAAGAAGTTGAGTAAAATAGAACTCATAGTAACTTCGTTATTTAATTAGAGAGACTTCATGCTTGATTACAGTGAAGTTAGCGAGGGATTAAGCGATTTAACTAACGATTTGCTTAGCAGGTGGAATTTTGGAGTTGGTATTTAAGAGAGGATTAGGTTTTTTCATGATTAGAGAATCACAAAAACCTCCCACTCTAATAGTGCGCCGCCAGCAGTGAATTGGAAGATTTTTCTCTTCGATTCTCATTTCATCCCCTTCGAACTTCAGCAGGATTCGAGTTACCAGGGTTTCCTGCTTGGTGTATGCAATCTAGGGGACATCTTTCGGTGTTGAACAAGCGTTGGAGGATGCTTGAAGGAAGGGGGCTTTCCACTTGCTTGAGGCACTTGGGGATTTGGAGTTCGATTCACTTCAGGTTGAAATGTAAGAATTCGTATTCATACATTTGTATTTTTTATGTTTAGATGTGTTTATATTATTTTTGAGGCTGCTCCGGGATGTATGAATTGAGTGTTTTATCGAATAAATCGTCTTGGAATTTAGCAGTCAGCGGTCGTCCAGTTAGATCGGGAGGAATCAAATTTTTTCACTGAAAATGAGGAGAATCCGTACCTTAGTAGCTGCCTCGGCCTCGCTGACCTCGATAGCGTTCTTCGGCCGAGTTCGTAGGCTCGGAAATATTTTTGAGGCGCTTGACAAGGGGCCACTGCAGAGTGATATGATATCGCTAATAACCTTAACCGGATGCCTCGGTTGATTCGCCCAGAGTGCGAGGATGAGGTTCAAAGTTGTCGAGCTAATTTCTAGAGATTGAGACATTACATGCGTCAGAATTAGAAAATAGGTAATTAGCGAGAATAACCAACCAAATGTAAGTGGTAATACATCGGGGACAATCAAACCCATGTTTTCCGCTAAGCCAAAGGTCAACTTGAGATGACTCAGCGAGGTCATAACCCGAGGGATTAGTGAATAATGCCAGTCATAACCAAAAACGACACGTCGCCAATTCAAAATCTCAAGTTTGAGGAATAGAGTGAGGGTTTGAGAACCATAAATCAAGAAAATCAAGGGTGGGCGGCCTTTATACATACAACTATATAGCGAATATTACCCAAAATCACTGAAACAATCACGAAGAAAAATGACTTCCCGTACTTAAATCGCTGACCGCAAAGTACCACGGAAAATGATCGAAATAATGTAAGAAAATTGGATTACAACCGTATCAAGAACATACCTTACTAAAAAGAGCATGAGATTGATAAAAGGAATTTAATAAAGAAGGAAGATTGGGCGGTTGTCGAAGTGTTTGTGATTTGGAAGCTTTTTCGAAAGTTAGAGAAGTTGAAAATAGGATTTGGAAATAGGAATACCTTATATATAAGGGAGAGCCATGACATCATTATTACCATACATATCTTTTAAAGGACACATGCAATCGTCACTTGAGGAATGGTTAAACTTCGTAAATGTTGAATCCAGTCACCCAGGAGAGGATGAAGACTAGAGGATTAAAAATTATGAGGTTTTTGGCCGGGCATGGTAGGATCGTGAGGTAAGTAAGATAAGGGCACTCCTGCCATTACACACGAAGATCATATAAGGTTGGTTCAGATTATTGATTACGCAAGAAATAAAGGTGGCGATTGATATGGCTAAAATATGGTTACCACAGAGATGTATTTATAAAATTAGCGGTTGTATGCCAGTTGAATTTGTCCGGCCCGTTCGGCGTGGATCGGTCTGACCGCTGATGGTCACGGAGGACCTGCGTGTCCACGCGCATATTGCTCAGGCCGGTTTAAGCCTGAAAATGCGTGCCTTATGCGTGCATATAAGCCAAGTATTTTACCATTTGAGAATGTCAAGAAATTCTCTGCTGCTTTAGTACCTTTTATTAGCACCAAACTACTAACTTAAGCATCGAGTGTGTGGTCGCACCGAACCACACTTTCAAATCTAAGCGGCTTCGTGGAGATTTGCTCGTTCACTTGAGGGAAAACAATAGGCGAGCTCGATTAATCGAACCCGAGCTTAGCGACCGTTCCCTCGAAGGATTTCAGTTCGCCCGGCTTCTGATGGTAGCTGCGATCCAAATTTGATTAAGTCAATTTGATAACATGGACCATGACCAAATTCACCTTCGGCCAATATGACGGATCACGGGTAACCCATTCGAATCGATAATTTCGGACCTTATATGTCGATTCAACGATGCAATCTGTCGTCAAATAGAACTTATGGAGACGATCAGAGACATGAGGACGGATGAATGATGTAAATCTCGTCGAGAGTAGAATGAATGGAATAGTGAGGCGATTATAACCCATGGGGCGTATAATCACGAAGGAGGTTTCGGGATCTTTAAGCGTCATTAATTATATTGTTTGAACTATCATAATTAAACTACTAAGGGCCCAAAGAAGTACTCTTAAAGATATATACATAAGAAGTGTTTATGAAGTGATCTTTTATTTCATAGCTGAAGATACTACTCTGAACTCTTTAACTAGAACTTGGAATCGACTACGGAGTGACTTAACACGCATGCCTTGGGTCACATTTATGATAGAGACTTGGGTAGGCTTAGTCATCAAGCTTCCATTTCAACGTGTCTTGTGCAGGTCAACATGTGTCGTGACTATTTATCTTGTATCACATTATGAGAGATGACTAATGTTCTGCATTAAATCCCTCTTTGCGTGTCTCGATACTACGATGGCGTGATGCATTCATGGCTGTCTTACATTACCAACTTGATATAGATTAAGTAAGCTTTATTAACATGACTTAACATGCGTTGAGATTTGATATCATAGCATAAAATGCGATATTATGTCTGATAGCATGAGTACAATAATAAGAATCGATGAAGAAATTATTCATATGATCTTTCAAGATTTAGCTTCTTGGGATTTTTTATGATTTTGGATCTTACCTTTGAGAATCGTATCTCATACTTTACATATTTGTACAACATCCATTGTGAAGTTATAGAGGTAATTGTACAAATGATCATTCTTCTGCCAGTATCAAAATAGATGATTGTCCATTAAAATTTTTTTAACTTTTTCGTAATAGTTGATTGTTCTGATTTTCGATATACGCTTTTTAGAATCGATGTATTGGTTTTACGTTCCGATGATGTAGGCTTTGCGATCTCGATGTAGTTTTCTGTCTACTTTAATAAGGTAATTTTCATCCCAAAAGCAATCGTATTATTGAAGCGGAGGGTATAGTTTATCAAAAGTCAGCTTGAATCATGAAGTTTGAGGTGAAGTGCGTGCTGGAGTCGAAGTTAAACATGTGTGATCAAATTGGTCGTGCAGAGAGCATGTGATCGCGTGGTGAAAATTTTAAAGCAATGTATGATCGAGAGCGAGTAATTTAAGGCCAGGGATTTAATTGTCTTTACAGAATTGATTGATTCATTTTGAACTGAATAATAAGTCATACAATAAATAATTGCGACCATTATATTTAGTAAGGATTATGAAGCGGGCTGAAATGGCAATCATAATCCCCAAAATTATTATAGGGGCCAATTATAACTATCTAATAAGAGGAAAGAATACTCGATGGGAATTCATGTGAAAAATAGCATCCATGTCCATATTGACACCCATCCACGACGTGGGTTAAGTCCTAAATTCTACATGTCTTGTTTGTCGGTATTCATTGGCTCAATGAGCCTATTATTAGAAGGGAGCTGAACGGGACTAGCCCAATAAGAGAGCTAACCGAATAGGCCTCGGATCGAGGTTCGATAGGCCCCATCCTCTTGCTGAAAGCAAGATCGGGCTGAGCCATTAAGAAAACTGGGCCCAAGAAGTCTTGTTTGAGGGCCCCTCTTAAGGAAGCGACAGGTATCCACCCGTAACCATCATGGCATGTTAGGCAATGCCATTCGGATTCACTGCTTTCTTGTAACTACAATGCTTAATTTTTTTGTTTGAAATATTTGTCGCTTAATTTGAAAATTGACATTAACTACGTTTTTCAATGGCGCTTTCCATTTTTTGTTATTAAATTATCGGCCAAATAGAATTAAATTAAAAACTTCATAAATTAATAATGATGGGGCCAGGTAAAAGAAATTTATTAATTTAGGGGATTATTAGTATTAATAAGTAATAATTTATTAATTTAAAGTTTTTTAACAACATGAACATGTACATTTAATGTCTTTTTGAATTTCTTGAGATTGATTTGGCAGAAAGATGTGGAATGGAATTCGAATATCGAAATAGTAGAAATAAAAAAGAAGCATGTGAATAAATGGTATTAATTATTTTCATATTAGTTATATTAATTACTTTAGTATTAAGCCAATATTATTACCGTAAGTATTTGGCATTGTAACAGTGCTGTCGTACACGATGCGTGTAAAAGTAAAGTAGTATTTGTTTATTGTTAAATAACTACTTGCTTGTATCGATTACTTTTCATTTATAAGTTTTTATTTGTTTAAGTATTATTCTTTCACAATTAACAAATAATAAACAAGAAGAGCGATAAGGCTTCGTGGAGTTGGTAGTTTTGGGGAGGTTGGTCAATATGAGAACTAATAGAAATTACAATTATGCCTACGTAAACTCAATTTACACGTGGAAAACTCTAGTTTGAAAGGACAAAAAATGGCAATAAAATTTGGTGAAGCCAATAACTTCTAGTTTATCAATTTTTCTTTATATATATAAATATTTATGGCCTTTCTTTTATTTCTTATAGAGTCATATTTTCATTAAGTTGTAATAAGTATTTTTAATTTCTAAGAAATTATTAATTTATGATTTTGTTGGGACTATATTGATAATGATTTCCCAAAATTATTTTTAACTTTATTATTTTATCGGAATTTTTTTTAAGTTTTTCAACTGGCCCAAGTCGGGACTGGATAAATTTATTATTTTAGATAGTTTATTAATTTACCGAGTATTAATTTATAGAGTTTTTTACTTGTATATATATGTTTTGATGTACTTTTTGACTACTTTTTTATTTTCTTAATCTATGTGCAAATGATCTAAGGAGTTAACTAAAAGGGAGCGGATGGAGTATTAGCTTGTGTATTATTATTATTCAAGTAGTTAAATGATCAAATTTTATAATTTATATATTGTAAAATAAAATTTTGTATCAAATAACATATTATTGTTAAAAATAACAATATTGATAAATATATATTACAATTAATTAAATTGTATGTAAGAGATTCTAATTTATTTATATTCGCCCTTGATTCATTTTAATTGACTTTTATCGCATAACGAGGGTAAATTTTTTTATCTTCAATTACTTGTTAGTTTATATTATTACAAAATTTAAAAATTAATATTAGAATATAAATATTATATTGTTTAGAATAAGGGAATAGTTAACTTAATTTGATGAATTGAGATTCGATTTCAAAAAAGTCAAACAACAATTAAAGTGGATTGGAGGGAGTATGAGAATTAATTTAATGTCTAAATTTTTTTTTTGAATGATAAAAGGAAGTACAAATACATTAATATATTAATCTTTAAATAACTTAAGTCTTTGATAATTAGATAATATTTCAAGAAATAATTACTTATTAATTTATAATATGTTCATAAACTAGTAACATGTTTAATACATTTTAAATCATAAAAGTTATTTAGTATGAAATAATACTCGGAAGTATATGGATAAAGCATGAGATCACGTTAATATATTATTCTTGAAATAAAGTTGTTTAGTGTTATATAGTACTCCTGGTTTCCAAAATAAATGATTTGTTTGATGAAAATTTTTATTAAGGAATTGTGAAAAACACATTGGGATTGTAAAAGCTACGTTGAGATTGTAAAAGCTACATTGGAATTATAAAAATGTATATTAAAATTGTAAATAATCGCTATTGTGAAAAAATAATTTTTTCGAGATAAAATATATTTTGAAGCAGGAGGTATATATATTACGAGTTATAAATTATTGTTAGCATTGAATTTCTTGACACTTGAAAGTAACCACTTCATTTTAATAAATGCTTAGATTGAGTGAAAATGCTTCTTAACATTTATTTATAACTCGATTTATCACCAAAATGATGCAACATGGTGAATAGTTGCTAAGCGATGTGGCGTTTAATTGAGAATAGTGCAGTTTTATCGGGATTTTTAGTATTGATATTTAGCAGTATCATATTTAATTCAGAATGTTACACGTTTATCGCAATTTTGAAATTGTGCTAGCAATTTTATGATTAGCTTCAAATAATTTTAGCGTTTATCATAGTTTTTGAGAATAATTATTAATTACTTGAATTTTGTGTTTAATTGATAAATGATAATTGTGCTAGCGGATATGTGATTAATTGAATGGGACCGTGTTTATCATAGTTTTCGCAATATGATAAAAACACATGGCCTTTTTGTTCATTATAAAATAATTAAAATTTGAGTTTTCTTCTTAAAACCATTGTGATAACTGCCGGTTTGAGACTTCCTAATTACAACTTATAACAATATATCAAGTTTAATACTAAACAAAATTTTTACTTTTTAAGCAATAGCTCTTATTAATGCGTCGTCTTGAATCCCATATAGAGTAAAGAATATTTAGCATCAGCGACCTTTATAATATAATTACAAGATTCACGTACTATCTTATTACTTTGTAATATTATGATGAATATTTTCTTTTGATAATATATTATTTATAATGAATAATTTTATTGTTTAAAGAATGATATATTAATGCATGTTATGCATGTATCCATATTATATTCAATACTAAATAACTTGTATGAGTTAAATAGAATAATTTAAATTATTTAGAAATAATTGTAAGCTGACTAGACTTTATTGTTTATAGAATAATATATTAATTTAACTTGTGTATTTTGCAAAAATATTAAGCTTTTAGACAACTTTTTAATATAATCAAAACATAGTTTGTCGTGATATTGAATAATATATATGTAAGACTAAGCCATTTTTATTATTTAAAAATAATATATCAAATGCATTTGTCTTTTGATTAATATATTATCTAGTTATTAAATAAGTTTATTAATTATAATATAGCCCAGAACAAAAGAGCATATCGACAAAGGCTTGATGGTTATGTTGCTTTGCGGCAAAGCGGCGTCGAGGTTGACTCAAATGAAAATATTAATGTGTGTGATAAATGTGGTACGGCGATATTAAATGTGGTACCTTTTTTATAAGGAGGCGGAGGGCCTCGGAGCCGGACAGGGCCGAATACCCACCCGAATATGGTGGGCTCGAACTAAACGTGGCAACGAGGCCGAGACCTCGGTGGGCGTTCGGGGGCAGCCCTTGATCCGGTTCGGCCGGGCCGCGGCGGCCCCCGGTTCGTTAATAAATTAGAATTGGGACGGGGCAGTGATTGGCCGAGCCGGCCCCGATATTCGGTGGGCACTTTTAGCCGAGCCGGTTCGGCAGGCCCGTATTAACGTGAATAGATTACATATGAAGCAGGCACCACGATTAATCGCTTACGCGTGGTACGTTTCATATGAAAGCGGTGATGCTCCCATAAATATTGCGTTTTCTGGCATAAGCATTGATGCGGATTCCGTCATGCCGGTACCACGTTTTTTAATGTGCGGTTTTCAAGAATACATGACATTGAGCAGCACCGCAGCGTTCATTCAATTCCAGCGTGAAACTTACCGCATTCGGCGTTCAAACATTGGCACGGATGGCGTCGTTAACAACCCCGAGATAAAGAATGCGTAAACTTGACGTTGTTTAAGCCGAGGAAGCTTAGCGTCATCGTATAATGTAATAATAGCGTTATTTCGTAATGTTTTAACCAGCAGTTAACCTTGTTATGGTGGAGGAGGTGGGCGTGATGGAGAGCCGCTAAGTTGTTGAGGAGTGTTGTGCGATCACATTAAGCGCCCGGACATCCCGGCCGTATGGATCCATGTCATTTCGTTGATCATCCTCTATTTCCGGTCTTACATGGCAATCGACATCTCGGCCTTTGACACGTTAAATGCCGTCTAACAACTTCTTTAAAAGTGTCACTCTGCAGTTTGTTCAGAGGTGGCAACCTCGATTTGTGAGGATCTGGGGTAGACCTCACTCCGTACCCCGCCCATTCCAAGGAACTTGGCGCCGAGGGGCTGGCGTTAATAGTTCAGCGCGACTTTAACATCACTGTGGATTACCGTAGATGCGACTTGATCACCGGCGCCATATCCCTTGAGCCAAACCTCAAACTTGCGAAATCGAGGCTTTTGAAATCGTTGCGGCTTTATTAACCAGGCGATCTAGGATAGGCACATTTTTCTGTAACGGCAGAGTGGGAGACGAAATAAATTAGAGTATTGTGGCGCCTTATTCTTATGATGGAAAATGTGTTCGAGAGGATAACGTGGGGGGTAGTTAACACTTCGTAGTATCGTGAGAGGAAACGCCCAGTTCAGAATCATTTGTATCGTAGGATTCGATTGGCACGACTAGTTGTGGGAAAGCAATGATCGCTTGGACCACGCGGATACAAAGCTTCCCGCCAATCCCAGATTTGTATTTATACGCTAACTTAGGGTTTTGGGCTCTACGGTGTGTATTAACATATTAGCCTGATCCGTTTGGCTAATTAGTGACCCGATTAAAATACAGTGAGATAATCACTCATACGTTAAATGGATTGTATAGATCTGGGTAATACATTTGATCATAAAAATTCATTCGTAAGATCCTCCTCGTAATGAATTTCATGACACCATTAAGGTAAAAACTTACTTAAGCCTATCATAGGGTCGCCATTATCTGGTTCAAAGCCACTACGGTCATGCCAGTCTTATAAAATTGAACTGTTTTCCGGATACCGTTAAAGCTAAATGTACGTATTTGCTAATTTGAGCATTTTCTAGGTATTGGAATACGAGATTGCAGAAGTAAATTGTTTGATGGAGGCCTCGTCAGAGATAGACACCTTGGCCAGTGCGTTTGTTCTCCCACTTTTCGGCGACACCCGACGGCGTGGTGCGTCCTCTCCGGCACCAGAGTTCCTCACCGTGAGGGTTCCGCCTCTCGATTACGGCGCTGCTGCCTCACCGCCATGATGATTGTGCCCTGCTTGTCACATTTTTGTTGTTTTTGGGTGCCATTTTTATAAATTAAATAATATATTGCAAATAGAGAGTATAAAATAAGTTTATGGGTCGGTATAAGGCTGTATCTAAATTTGAGGAGAATTTGTGGAGAGGCCCTGTGGAGAATTTGTGATGATATGTTAATAATGAAAATGAAGTTCAAAAGTCGCACATTTTTGACCGCCGCCCGATATAAGCATTGGTAGCCGTTCGTTTAAGCGGTACCGTTTGCTACGAATGTATAACCGATTTTGAAGTTAAGCATTGTGCCGTTCAGCAAAACGGTACCGCGTTTAACCGATATCTAAATGTAAGTTAATAACTAAGCGTGGTACGTTATCTATTAACGGTACCACGCGTTTAAGCCTAACGTGGTACCGTTAATTTGCAATGGTATGCAGTTTCAATTCCATTGTCGTATCGAAATGTAAAAACATAAAAGATATTGTATTATTGAGATTACATTAATTTATACTCGTGCTTGCTAGGAGATTACATTAATTTCATACACTGATAAAAGTTTAAAAACTATACAAATCTAATCATAAATACACTATTTAACCGGATTCTTCTTTGTCGGAATGTATTTCTATTGTGTTGTAAAATACATTTAATTTCTTCTGATGTCACTAAGATCGTCGAAACGAAAATGCTTTTCCTTTCGCTTCCGTGAGTGTATCCTTATCTTTGCGTCCGATGCTCAGCGACTTAGATCCGATCGCGATACGGCAGCGTACTTGATCGCCCGAACTTGTAAGTGCTTGAGCGTCTTTTGAAGGTGTATTGGAGCTTCGCCGTACTAAATGCGGATTATTGGTATTGACGACATAGGTATAGAAAATATTTCTTTTTTGCCATCGTGAGCAATACCGGAAAGCAATGCTTCATAATTAGCCCGCCATTTCAATATATCAAAAGGGTTATTATCGTTATATTGACTCAATTCAAAGTTAGTAGTTAAATATTGGGTTAAGCTGCGTTGGTGTCTTTGTGGAGGCGATTGGATTAGTGTTACCTAGTAATTGTAAAAAGCGTTCTGGGTGATCATGTTGACTTAGATATCTTAACTCCAGCGAGAATATTAAAAACGTTCCTTGCTAGAGGAGTGCGGCCTTACTTGCTTATTACCTTGACGTATTTGCTATACGTGGTATACATATACGTTTAATTCCATCTTTCCATTTTGAACATCAAAACTTCTTTTTAGTTAAAGGATTAAAGGATACTAATGCTTCGTAATAGGATTTCACATAAATTAAAATGACTTAATTTAGCGTTAGGATCAAATTATCTGCATTACATATGCGTAAGGATAGGATGAAAATATTTTTAAAAACTTGTCTTCCGTATTGGGAACGCATCTCTAACAAGCATGACCATCTACATGTTTGATGTATGAATGGAAAAGGTGCTTGCGATACATTCTAAAGCGAGATGAATATTTGGTTCATATTGAGTTGAAAAAAAACTTTAGTGTAAATCTTTAAATGGCTCGAAATTTTAGAAAGTAATTCACTTAACAATATTTCAGTGTTATTATATGTGAGTGGGGGATAATATTCACGGTAGGGCGTAAATCTCGTAAAATATTTGTAATTTCATCCTTATACATATAGCCATACGAGCGTAGATCGTAAAGTCGAGTTCATTCAGTGTAAGCGATCCAAAATTAATTTTTTAAACTTTTTCAGCCTCGGCTTAATTTTTTATATTAAGTAATGTAACCCATAGAACTAACTTGACAAAATTAAAGCGCTACGAGGGTGGTAAAATAAACTAAATCCCAGCTTGACGTGTATTCAAAATACAGCAACTAATTGAAGGACGTGACATAAACTTTGCATCTAACATGAAAAAGGATTCACTAAAGTCGGTTTAAATAGGCATCTTTAATCTTTCAATTGATACGTTGATAGCGGGGCCGTTGTGAAATGAGGGTAAAGTAATCACAAACATTTGTAATCTAGCGTGCAGTATCGCCAGAAATTTGAATATTATTGTGTTTAGCGATGATCTAAAATATATAATTCTCGCTTTGTAGACCCGATCATGATCAATCAATGGCATGTTACAGCGTGTGGGAAGGAACTTACCGATGCTTCGCTAGTGAAACACATTTTATAAAATGAATTAAAAGCAGAAGATTTTTTACATAGAGGTCTTCCCTTTTAAAATATTTAAAAGCATAGTTTAAGTAAGTAGACCGAGGGATACGTATTCTTTAGGATTAACTAAGACATTTTGAATCCATTTAGTGAAAGCGTAAATAAAATGCAAATGATTAAAAAGGCGAGAACTTCTGGAGTGCATTTTCATAGTTTTGATCATATGCCAAAATACCTAAAAAAGTTTTGCAGTTTGGTATCCCAAATAGTTCCACACATATGCCACCACCAGCTGTCTTTAGTTATCTTATGACAACTTAGGGTAATACCCCAAGATAATGGTTCCGCTTACCCCCTTTAGTTTTCCATGATAGAGTACTCTTTAATTTAAACGAGTTGCCGTTTGTTTCGATGCCAAAATATTTCCAGAATCGCTTGAAGTTTTTCTACCGATAGTAGTATCCAGCGCATAGATTGATTAATAAGAGGTAGTTCATCATCTGATTATCATCAAATTAAATTAACAAAATCATTGGACATCTGCTTGTTTATCAACTTTGAATACTTTTCGAGGTTACGTTTTTCTTTCCGTTAATTTAAAGAGAACAAGAAATATAAAGATTTATAAAGATTTGATAAATAATACTTGGGATGGATGAAGTAAATGGGCAAGGTAAGATGCGTTGATTCAACGATTGTAACGAAACAGCCAAAAACCCACAGTAATGAATAGCAGTGTGAAGTGATTCTTATTTCTTTGGTATTGCTTAAGAATGATTGTGAGTTGTGAAATGAAGGAGGTATTGCCCCTTTTATAAAACTTTTCTTCATTTTTGAGTTTTAGCGAGAAGTAATAGAATGGTTTATCGCGAGGATTCAACGGTGTGCGGATTTAGATGGCTTGATGCAGCGTTACACCAAGCGATGGTACTGGTTTGTCCCAACGGTACCCGATCATATATTCATAGAAAATAGCCGGTTGGGCTTTGCGTGGTGCAGATTATTAGCCAGAAGCGGTATGTTGATAAGCGGATTGCCTTATATTAGTTGTCGTTGGGAATGCCGTTGACTTTAAACATTGCTCTGGTTTATCATGATGGCGATGAGCCGTTGTAATTCAAGCGGTACCGTATCGGCCGACCACGGAGCTCGGGCGACGAGGGGGCCCGATATTGACTTAGCAGACGAACTAGGCCGGTTGGTGCAGACTCTGGCCCGTCGAACATGTTGAGGCGCGGCCGGTTCGTTTGCGACCAGCTCGAACCGTGCTTGGCGTGGGGCCAAGCTCTCCCGCGCTTTTTAATTGATAGGCGTGGCTTGAGCAGGCTTAGGCTATTAGTAGGCTTGGCCCGCCCCCGTTCCAAGACCCCTTGAAATGCCCCCGGGGCTAGTTTATTAACGGATCGGGCCCGAGGGCCCGGTAATGGGCTTTGATACCTGCGTCGGTTGAGAACCCGCTTAAGTATTTGGTGGGTATTTGGCAGGCTCGATATTAATAACTTGATATCCCGTTTGGATAGCGGTGCTTTGTTTATTCTTTTGACCTTAAGTTTTTGTGGATGTTAATGCGGTGTGTAGCAATTTGTCTTGTGTTGATGATTTGTTATAATGTGTATAATAATTATTAAAGGTTATTAGTAAGTAAATATTATATAAATAAAAGCATAAAGATGCGATAATATATTATCCTTCAAATAATAAAATATATTTGTAATTAAAAACTCTTTTAAAACATATTGATAGATTTGATATTATTTGGAAAATTATATTATCCTTCAATTAAAGTATGACCGTTGTAGCACAGGCGGACCTTATTCATATAATAATAAACAAATTAGATTTGGTATTATTTAATATATTATCACTATTTGATATATTATCCTTTAAGAAATAGTAATTGAAACTAATTTTACATTTAAATCGTAAGAGATTGTTTGTATTGTAACATAAATGGATAACAATATGGAGTTCACTAATATATTATTTTTTTAACTAATAAGTTATTTTGTCTCGAAATTAAAGTATATTATTAAAAGAGAAATATTCATGATAATATTGCAAAGTAATAAAAATTATTCTAGTTCCTTAATTATATGATATAGGTTGTTATTTAATGTTGAATATTCTTTAATGTATATGGATAGAGCATGAAGATATTTATATAGTATTGAATAATATATGAATAAAACATTAGATACGTGATATAATATTTAAATAATTAAAAATTTATTATTTAAGAATAATATATTAATGTAATTGTACTTGATCGATATCTTGTAAGAAAAAATATAATATTAAGCTTAACTTGTATAATATGTATAAGTAAAAGAATTTACATATATATTATTTATAATAAAAACTTTTTATTCAAAAAAAATTTTATTGTTTAAGGAGCCAAACTACATTAATGCGTGGGGAGTTGGTTATTAGAGATAAGTTAAAAGCGAGGTAGCCGATTGGTCGCGTTTGGTTTTATTTATTGAACTGACCCGCCGCCCACATAAAGCCAACAGGCGCCAAAGCAAGAAACACGATTCAAATGCTGTACCACTACCGTCGTGACAGAATTACTCCTTTTGATTTTTTATAGATTTACATCTCGCTTTCGGGGCAAATTTTTGGAGGTTTAAATCGTACTCTTCGATTGAGTAAAAATTGGCCGAAATTTTTTTGGGTATTTCTTGAGTTTCGACCATGTTGACTTTTTTTTGACTTTTGGTTTTTCGATTTTTATTGTTTGAATTGATTCTTAGTTGTTCTTGATTTGAAATTATGAGTTTGGATGTGAAATTTCGGACGTTTTAGGGACGTTGAATTTTTGGAATTTTAGTTTGACTTCGGACTTTTTGGAGTTGTGCTCGAGAGATATGGTATTTTCTAGGCCGAGGGAAGTATAATATAGGAGATTTAATAATCGATTTTAGGGGTAGAAAAGTGTTGGAGAAAAGTTGGGTTGACTTTTGGGTTGACTTCGGGGTTTGACTTGAGGTCGAGAAACGTGTTAAGAATGATATAATTATATTTTTTAGGCGTTTATTATATGATTGTTTAGAGGTGAGGAAGCTGGTTTAAAGTTGTTGGATGAGTTTATGATGAAATTAGTTTTTTATTAGTTTGAGTAGTAGTTGGGTTTTTGGGATTAGAGGTTGTTAGTAATAAGATTACAGTGGTTGGAAAAGCTAATAATTCGAATTGTTTAGAATTGTTTAAAGGTGTTAGTATTTGGGTTAGTGTGAGGGGCCGAAGTTTAAGATTTCCCAGGATTTAGTTGGAACTTTGTCGTTTAGTTTATGGATTGAAGTTTAACTAATAATATTCCACTTAAAGGGACTAATGGGTGATAAAAGTGGCTAAAAGATAATTTATAACAAAATTTGTAATTGTTTTCGATTGTTTTTGGAGCTTCCGGAGCGAGGAAAGCTTGCCGGATCGATTACACGGTAGTGAGTGTAGCAAAGGGTGGGGGATTTCATCACTCATTTGATAACATTATTTATGTTTAGTGAAGTATAAGTAAATTGATTGTGACTATGTATGCATTGCTATGAAGGCTTTATGCGTGAGTATAGTTGTGAAATTGTGAAATGTTAGGGATTGTATGGTGGTTGTGTTAGATGCATTATGGTAGTAGGTTCTATATGAAATTGTTGTATTGAGTATATTATGGGTGCTATATTGAGATTGTTGTGTGATTGTTGCATGGTTGTTCTATCTTAGATTTGTTGTAGTTGTGGTGATAATTGTTTGAGTTGTGTATGTTGGTGTGATGTTGTATGTTTGATGTGTATGTTTGAATTGTGAAATGTTTGAGTTGAGTATGTTTGGGATGATGTGGGGTGTTCGAAGGGGTAGGCTTGCGGGGGAAAGGATATGATGATGTTGGGTGTTCGGGATGAACTTGCCGGGGGAAAGGATTGTGATGTTGTTGGGCCGAAGGGGTGGCTTCAAGGGAAAGGATGGGATATTGTATGTTGTTATGGTTTTATTTTACGAGGAAGTTTATTATATTTGTTGTTGTGGTATAGCGTTGTGTTGAGGTATCTTTGTTTTTACTTTCGTTTGATTTTGTGATATGAGATCTCTGGGTATAACCTGTGGGTTCACATAAGTTGAGTCTCCTAAAATGTATGTATGTTGATGATGATTATTTGTGCTATGATGCTATGGATAATTGATATATTCTTTTATTGGCTTTATATATATATACTTTGTAGCTCGTCATATCTTTTATTGTGTCATAAATTCGGATGTAGATAAGTTACCATCGGGGTGATTGGATTTTCACTAATTTCGAGGCTTACTGCTTCCGCCTCGGATTGGCAGTTGCATTTGAGGAAGTGGCGGGGATTCGTGAGTGTCCATTGACTTTACTTAGGTGAGACGGGTGGGTGAGATCACCGGCGATTAAATGCTGTGTTTTTTGATGTACTCGGTTTTAAATTATTTTTTATTTTGGGTATTGAAAAATTGTAAACTATTTTTGTGTGGAGTATTTTGGGACTTGGTATGTAATGGAGTTTACATTTGGTTTTGGATTAGGTGATGCACGTGGTTAAACTCAGAAGTATTAAAATATTTTTGAATTGCCCCAGAACTTCTTCAACTTTATCCAAAATATCGGGTTGTGGTTATCAAGCAGTGTTGATTTTTTTTTGTGTCGACAAATCGTATGGTGACTTCGGATATATCTGAGTTGATAACGACTCCAACCTCGAGGCGTGCGACTTCGAGGCGGAGTGGTCTGATTCCGCCTCGATAATGCAGGAGTGAATAAGAAATGCAATGTGTTCTCCCGTGTCCATTCAAGAATCGGAGGTGGTTGCGGAAGCGAGCTTGCCGGGGTGTGTGCTCCCGTCTTCCTGGCCGAAAGCGAGCCAAAAACCTCGCATGAGCTTCGTGATCTACTGCTTGCGTCGGGCATGATAAACCAACCTGAGTCCCGATACGTCTTACGTGCTACTGGATGCATCTTATAAAGGAAATTATGAGCCTCGTAAAATTTTCTTTAACTTCCAACTCCTCGGAAAATACGGCATAACCTACCGTTCATCTCCCAGCTCAGCTTATCGTCAACCACGAAATCCGATCTACAAACTTTTCAACAACTTTTAATGATATCTGTAATTTCTCATGCTAGCTGGAATACGATCAAAAGTGCAGTCGGGGGGCCTTCACATGAGCCAACTGGCTTCGCTTTATGGCTGACGAGATCGACTCCAGCGCCGTCTACACGCTGGATCTTTTCGCTTCCCACTTTCATTTCGGAAAATGCACTCTACATTCGCGCACCTTGGTGATACTCGATAGTCGCATAAGTAGTCCCGATAAAATCCATCCACCTCTGCACTCAAATTCAGGTCTACCGTATTGGGAGGGTGCCGGACATGATTGGTGAAAATCGGCATCAACATTACAAGTATCTTATCGCAGCTTAGGCACAAAGACAATCGCGGCTGAAGATGGGTGGTTGGGTTAATTCCTCGTGGTTCCTCGGTGTCGGCTTTTAAGCAATCACTCTCCCGTTAAGCCGACCGCACTTATTGACCCGGTGTGATCGCATTAAAATTGAACTATCCAGAAATGCTTCGGACTTGGGATGGTGAGCAAAATCGATGTAGGTAGTTAGTTTGCGCTTGACTCTACGAAGCGGCTCACCCATGATCTAAGGTAAATAAAGAGGAATTTTCTTTCTGGTCAGCTTTGGGAGTAAGTCGGTCGCAATTAGCAGTCACACGATAAACCTGCGTAATGCCCCAGTCGAACCCGAAACTCCTCGCTGCAGCCGAGGCTAGGTAGATTAGAAGCCTCCTAGTTGATAGCGACGCGACGCTGTGAGGGGATCCGCATGAAACTCAAAGTCACGTCTGACGTGCCGAAGGCGTACAGCCATGACTGATTCACAACTTGGTGAATTTGGGCGTCTGTTTGTGCGTCTGATACTCGAATAAAACCCCCAGAGTGCCTGCTGGCTCCTCCTCGCCACTTTTCGACTAGATCGAGGAATGTCATCGATGAACACGATCACGAACTTATCCGAAAACTCAGAACACCCAGATTAATCAAATCCATGAATGCTATTTGGTGCGTTAATTAAACCAATGACATACGCGTAAGCTTCGTAGTGCCCATGCTCGGGATCGAAAGGATGATTTTTGGAATTAATCGCCCCTCCTTGATCTCAATGGTGATAACGGATCTCAAATCGTGTTAGCTGCGTCCACCGGTGGTCAAATAGATCATCACATCTCGTGATGGATAATGGTCTTGGATAGTCGCTTGACCATTTAACACGTGAATTACATCTCTGTGACCTCGGCCGTACCATCACTTGCTTGCTTCCTGGCTTGGTAGTGCGCGGGGAAAGCAGCTCGTCCCCGATGGAGAACCACCTTCAGCGGTTCACATGGCTGAGTCTTGACTTCTACCCGACTACGGTGGGCCGTTCACCCATACGGTGCAATAGAAATTGGCTGGAAGCGCCTCAATAAAAACTCCACCTCCTGTTGGCGGTCCTCGAGAAAAACATCGACATACTCACACGGACTAGCGCAAACATCGTCCCGATACGCTCTCCTCTATATAAGTGGAGCGCGTACCTGCCAGAGCCCAGCCATGACCTTTCTTCGTCAGCTGCAGCTCAGAGTGCTTAAATGAGGCTTGATGGTAGAGATCTTCCTCTATTCCCTCAGCGGGATTATCTTGTACACCCGGTTCGCAAAGATGATCTCGCTTCGGTGGAAGTCGATCTTGGCGTGGTGATGTATACTCGAGATTATACCAAAGATAGATCGAAGTCTCTTAGCTGAATGGAAGTAGGTGCATATTTAGCACTGAGGGGAAAATCTCTAGCAGGAGACATACTTAACTCAGTAACCTCCCTACTTTGGTGTTGTGATAATAAGTGGAACAAGTAAAGACTCACGACATAAAGGGTAAAACATCAGCGAAGACTGCGGGAAATAAAGGAGTGAGTAGCTCGAGGTAAAAGGCACCACAACACCAATCACATAATAGCAAGTGCGTGTCGCTACAGGAGTATCCGGCGCCTCGCGATAGCGTGTCAGCCTGCAATCGCGGCTACGGGTACTTTACGCTATGTTCCACGAGAACCTCAACTCGCGACCACGACCTCCAGCGGCCTCAGCGTCCGCCTCGTCGGTATCCAGCGTCCACCTCTTTGCGACCGAGTCACCAAATCAGCCCGACTACTATGAATTTATCATTGTTGGATGTTACGTATTAGAATAATGCATGTTTGAGATTGATGGACCTATGAATTTATGATCATAGTAATGTCGGTTTTTTGATATACCTTTATGATCTGAAGCATGATAATGAACTCGCCCAACGATATTTTCTTTTTATTATGGCTTGGAGTTGAATAATTATCTTTGCCATATCTATTAAATTACTTAAATTTTAAATATCTTTTTATATTATCTTGTGTGTGGGCGTGAATAAATTTCCACTCTTGAATATGTGTTGTTGACTACCTTTTAGGCATTCGTTGTGTCGGGGTTGGCAGTGAGGGTAGCTTATTTGTTTTTGGGCGTTGGGTATTGTTAGGTACCTTAGAACTTTAGGTGAGCGGCAATTGGCCGAAGTAGATCACCATGATGCTTGTTGTTTTTATTGTAGTCAGTTTCTATGTTGTTATTTGAATTTCGGGCTTGTTGTTGTTACGATATTTTGTACATAGGAGATTGTTGTATATTGGTTGTGTTACATTATTATTGATTGTAAATACTACGATGGGTATTTTTTCTTAAAGCTTATTATTCTTTTAGATGTATGCTTTGTTTTTATTGGTTTACGTAAGGACAGTGATCTTTTGAACTTGGCCGGATCGGGGCGTTAGAGTGGGCCTTGCGGGGCTGGGCAGGCCAGCGAACAGTAACCAAAGACAATCCCGATCGGTTGGTCTGTTAGACACCCTCCTGGAATGGGGCATGGGGCGCTTTGGTCGAGACCAATGGTTTGGTTAAAGGCTTATTGGAATGTATCCATGGTTGTAAGATTGTATGAAACTCTTTTGTTCATTTCATTGATTGAGATTTGTTGAATAATAATTAAGGGAAAATGATGGCTTTACATAGTAAGAAATATTTTTTTGAATATATTCTCTTTTATGTTTAACATGTGTCTAATTGAAAAGTGATACAATGTAGTCTTTTGACATAATAGAAAACAACCCTTACAAACTACCATAAACATATTTGAAGATTCACTATCGATAGATATGCTATTAACATTAAGGCATAGATTTACTCATCGGTCGTTGATCTCTAAAATCCATGCTCCTGAGTCCAATCTTAACTCGTTAAACATCCATTGAAGTAGTGAGGCAATTTTCTCATCAACTTGGGTGGCGACCTCAATATATCGCCTGCAATCTCACATAAATGAAAAGACTCGAGATTACATTCATGTTTTTGCCTGCTTGTGAGGGCAGGGAGACTGAATCAAAGTAAAATCTGAATTTCACCGCTTTAACTTCGTATAATTATGTATTTATTTTAACTTTTGATCATTATGCATTAATATATATTCTCTTCACTTAAAAAATATTGTTTACTTTGATTTTTTATGGTTAGAATATATAAACTTTGTTGTCTTTAAGAGCATCTACATCAGCCCTCCTAAATGCTAAAATTTGGGCAAAAATCAATAAAAATGAAAAAAAATGATCTTTAGATTCTACTAAAATAAGTTATCACATAAAATTATTCATCTGGCCTTCTTCGCTCTTTTAAATTTATGCTACTTATATTATTTTTTCAATGGTAAAGCTTGAATAATAAAAGAAATCTGTAGAGATATGCGTAAATATTACTAAAATATAAAAGAAGTCATTAGTGAATTTTAAGAATAATTTTAGAAAAAGATGATGTACATACTCTAAGTGAGACAAAAACGTTATTTTAAATCGACATAACGCGTATTAATATTAATGTGCATTAGGAATATAGCGTAATGTAGTTTAGGGGGCGGATTATTGTGATATCGTAATTATAAGGAAAATATAAGCTTTGAGGGAGGCGAAACAGCATAATTTTTAAAAGAATAGCTATAGTTTTTGTAAAATGTTTAATAAAATTAGATTTTCAAAAAGTGAAGCGCAATGCTTCCTAGCACTTATTAGTTCCTCGATATTGTAGGAATACAATTAATATATTTAGTATAATTATCTTTGATATTGTACAACATATATAAAACTATTTTATCAAGATTTAAATAGAATTAAACATTATTTTTGAGGTAATGATAAATAATTAAAATTGAGAGTCGTTGCGGTTTGAGTAAAATAAATGAAATCGATGAGCCCAAATGATCCCGTAAAGTGTGTCTCGTTGGGCAAATGGTCCCTAAATTAACACATCCGTTAAATGTTAACGAAAAAAATAGGTAAACTTTTTGGGTCAAAATTGCTAATTTAGATAATATTTTGGAAAAAACATAAAGTTATCAAAATTGAAATTATTGATTAAGCCAAATTAGTTTTTCTTGATTAAGTTCATTTTTTGTCGAATTTATATTTTTCCTCAAAATATTCTTTAAATTACATTTTTAACCCAAAAATAGATCAAAATTCTCTTTTTAAATTGGCACATTGAGAAAGGATAATTGAGGAACCGATATGCCTTGACTCACGTATTTATGAGAATCGTTCTGCTTGTCGGTGTCGGCAGAATCAGCCAAAATTAATTCTTCATTACAGGGGCCATTTGGATAATTACCTCAGTATTTTTTAAAACTGTAGGAGTACAGTTGGTGCTATTTGCGTACTATTGTTTCGTTCGGAGAGACGAACTGATCTTTGGTACTATGCAATTTTAATGGGAATATATGCTGGGTAATTTAAAATTCTGTAAGCATATATACATCATTGACAACTTAGCTTCACTATCATAAAATGGGCATTTGTAGCGAAATATTTAATTTTGATATTGATACATAAATCGGTGACAATTAAAGTTAATATATCCATTAACATGCGCTTTTGTATGAATTTTATTTTTTGAATGTTAAAAATTTTTTTTGTGTGTATTAATGTGAGGATATAATTGAAAAAAATAAATAGTTGATGTTAGAATTGAAGTATCGATAAAACAGGAATATCGGTGATGAGCCGTCGATAAATAATAGATTAATAATATAAATTTTTGTCAACTCATGTATTCATTTTCTAATAGTGGGTAGGTCTATTAATTATCCAGCGGTGTTGTACTTGTGCACTTCACATCTATTTGAAATATAATCTACATAAGCTAGGAGAACATATGTATGAGTAGCATGTACAAGAACACAACTTGGTACAGTTTGAGCATCTAGCTAGATTAGGGTAGGTGTTTAAGCTTTCCAAGTAGTGTCCGTTATTTTCACCTATCAATGTTTGTGTAGTCGAATAATATTTTATCTGCATTACATGTGGTCTGATTTTTTGTTCCCCTAATCAAATCTTTGTTCCACAAAAATATCACTGAGAATACAATAATTTAAAAGATCAAGTTTCGCTGTTTGGAATTAAGATTATAGCTATATCTGTCAGCAATATAACTCGAGGAGGTATAAATGAATAGATCAGTCAGTGAAGAAATTAGGAAGTATGGGAGAGTGGTCCTCCCAAATTTTAAACTTGATGATGATTTTCTTGTTATTAAAAATAATATTTTATGAATTTGTTACATTTTAAAATTTAAGTTCTTCAAATGCATCTGAGGTACGTATATTTCCTTCGTTTATATGTATTGATACTTACATCTTCTAAATAAGGGCTACGGTTTTAGATCATTAGATTAATAGTTGAAATAAATAAATACTTAAGGGAGCACACTATTATTATTGAAATTTCTACGAAGGTTTGGTATTGATTATGCCGTTCATTTTTCAGCACACATGGATCATGCAAGGTTTTTCAAAAAAAAATAGTTCTTTCTAGTTAAAAAGCATTTTCCAAATTTTGAAGCTACATAATTAAGTAGTGGGGCGGAGAGGGAGTATCTTGTGAAATATATCAAAAGCAAGATTTTCAATCTACATTTACTATATTGATACATATAATAATTTTCTATTTCAAAACAAAATTGCATTTGTCAATAATTAAGATCCAAAAATTTGTGCTTTTGATTAACAAATAAATTGTACAATTTTTTCATGATGATGGATGTACTATTTTTCAATAAATTTCAAAAATGATTGTTTACATGCCCTCTCCAATGATGCTAAGCTTTGTCACTTTATTTTGTTTGCGTGGTTTATTACACTAGTTTCACTTATCGCTTCATGAAGATTAATATAAACATTACCTATAGTGTAAAAGTAAACTATTCTCACAAGCGTCGATTTGTGAATCAGCGATTCGATACTTGACTTAACGCGACAATATTACTATAAACAAAATTCTCAAAATAGTAAAATAAAAAACGCCTTGGCGTGATAATCACGTCGATAGCCGATGTGGTACCTAGTAAGGGGCACGCACTTGAAAGATTTTCACTATGATGAAGAAGAAATTCTGGTAGTCACCAGCGCGAATACTCAAATACTCCTTAAATACCCATACTCAATCAACCACGAAACTAGACACATCTCGTATAAACCCCCGGCGTCGAAGCGCTCTTGGAGTGCCCAGCAACTAGTATACACTTAAGAGTCTAACCGACTCAACAACATCAAATCTAACAAGCGATGCTTGAATATGCTTCGAGATCTTGACAAATGACCAGATCTTCGTATCGCATGGAGAAATCTTGAAACAAACCTTGCCAGTGAGACATCCGCGGCCCTGCTTGTTTTTAGCAGTCGTAGAAAATAAATGAGTACTCAGCCAGCGATCGAAATGCCAAGCGTATGACGGCCCGTCTCTTCAAAAAAACTTGATCCAACGATATACGCACCCGCAAACTCCCGTTTGGGTAAGTTTTTCATGACAAATACTCAAAGCTCTTAGCGCTAAGAGGTAGAAATGCAGTGTTAAAAACGACACACAAATAGAAAATATTGAGGATTTGATATCGGCGGTGGAGACCAACTATCGGCTGATAGTTGATCACACACAAACAAAAATATAAAAAGAAAATTATCGAGAACAAATACGGGGCTCAAATACACACGTACTCCTGTTGTCTTAAAAACATACCAAAGAGAATTACAAGGTGAGACTTAAAGTCTTAGCGAGTCATCCAGGCAACATGGCGGGTTAAATCGGGGAATGGCCGGTGGAGCTATTTGCGAGTCGTGGCGATTGGAAGGAGACGGTGCACTTTTAGAGGCACGGATCACGGCTTGTAATTGACACTCGACTTTGCGGGCCGGTCTCAAATCTTGGCCTTAGTTTCCATTCTCTTACGCCCAGGCCTTGATCGGCGTATCTACAACTTCTCGCAGTGCGATAGCCTCGGTTGTCCGGTGGATTCAAAACATCTATGACATGCTTCCACTTTCGTCAAACTTTTGTCGCTCGTATTGACTTAAGCATCCTTTCGAAGACTATCTTCTTTTACTTAATATAGTGGGATCTTTGGTGATGGCTTATCTACAGAATAAAAGGCGGAAAATTCAGTGGCCAACCCGGCTTGGCACAGTTCTAGAGTGATACAATACGTCAATGACTTTTATGTTCAGCTTGTTGTGCTACCATCACATACACAATATCTACCACGAGGCTTCACTTCGTTGGTGTTTGTTCGGTGAGCACAAGGTTGGCAATGGCAACCTTGTGAAGCCATGACATATTTCAAGCCTTTCGGATTGGAGGCTGCGGTTGCCACTGCTGAGCGAGTTGTGAAGGTTGCTTTCCCAGTCGACTATGATATAATATCCCACAGCTTCGAGTTACTTCTTTGATTCCACCGTTAACATTCTATAGTTCTTGTTGATCAATACGAGGTTGAATATGAATACATATTAGCCAGTGACTTTATGAAACATGGAGGCGAGGATCGAAATCTCCTGGAGACAAATTGCACCACCCCAGAACTCCACGACCAATTATGGCCAATGAGGCTAATTCAGGAACATAAAAATTGTCCGGTCATGCATGTGAGAGGATCGATATAGGTCTGATTGTTATAGGTGATCTCGGATAGTAACCTGCATGATATTCTAGCACACAAGAGCTTCCATCGAGCCTGTCTTTCTTGAGGCAATCTACCCATTAGAGTGGGGAACATCGTCATTTCTTTGGCAATTCTCTGATGCATTGATCCCCATTCGATTGTGATTGACCTTTAGTTTGCCACTTAGACGCTTTCTCGAGAACATAGCGGCAACCTGCTTACGTGGCTCTGCCCGGCATCGTCAACTACAAACTTGTCTCCCTCTTTGCGGGAGGCTGTAAGGTTCTAAGATGACCACCACTAACTTTTTCTTGGGGCGAATCGTACTTGATCGATCTTGAGCCTGCGGCACTGCGCTCTTTCTTGGCCAGCCGTTCTGCTTGCTTGATTTTAGCTCCTCAGCGTATTTACACTTACCGACTCTGCATTAGGGTTCTTCATTAAAAGCTCCCCACTAGTGCGGCCTACCAACTGCTTTTCGAAGGCTGGCGGCGTACTTTTCGCTTACCGTACTCTTACTAGTAGTATAAGGACACCATCATTGCCCATCATCCTCACTCACTCTGCTCTACATGGGAGGTGATAACCTCGCCAGCAGATGAATTCACATCGAGGCGGAATCCTTAACTACGTACTAATAAGAACACCTTGTTTTCTTAGACTTTTTTATCCTACCTCCTCTTTAAATCGCTCATTTCGGCACATTAAATCCCGACGGGAATTTCCGCCAAGTGGGATCGATAGAAGCATGAGTCTTTTGAACTTATAAATTAGTCTCGTCAGCGTCCTTGACAACGGATTGACTGATAAATCGCCACTACTGGCTTACTTTCTCGATGGCACATCGACATCCTCTTCACACGCATTCTCGGCATCGAGGATTTGAGTATCCCGGCCGAGCTTATTCTCGACATTCTCGCTTTTGAATGAGACTTAAGCTAAGATTACCGATTGCTACTACCCCATTGACTGTGGGTTTGAGTGCTTTTGTGTTACATCCACAGTTGGATGGACCTGCGTGTGATCTTGCTTCCCTACGATTACTGCTAACTGCTTGAATTTCATCCTCTTGTCCTGGATTTTGTTCGTTGAGGGCCACATTATCTTTCCATGGGAGGAGCAGGATGGGAGATTTATTTGCAGGAGTCTCTTCGTAATCTTCGGGGTGGAATGGATTTATAGAGGCTAAGTTCTCCACTTTCATTTACTCAACAAGGAGGTTGTTGAGAGTCTCGGTAAACTTTTGCCTTTCTTGCTTGTACAGAGGGTGCCGTGTTTTCATATTGTTTAGGTGAGAGGAAAGTTTTTTAATCGAGCGGGTGAGAATTTGGGGGATAATTGCTATGAAAGTAATTGTTTGAATGTGAAGGGGTTAAGTGTTTTGCTTGATGGAATTTGGTGAGTAAGGTTGAGAGGCTATATGCGTGGTGAGCGCCCCAGCGCGTTGATAAAGATGTATGCGGAGTTAAGCTCCTTGATAGCGAGTCATTTCAGGAAAATAATCGGTGAGCCATCTGCCAAATCTAATTGTTATATGACTTGGCTCCATGAAAGTCTCACTCTTGATAAAGATAATTGATATTTATCAATCACGCTAAGGGGAGTCCTTAAGTATTCAAATTGATTAGCATCCGGACTTTGGTAAAAGATATTTGCCAACATTTTGATGATCGCGTACTCGATTTGATAACTTTCTTGACGATTCTATAATAAAATAATGCCTTATGTCGATGTACTTGAAGTTACGCTATGTTAATAGGATTCTTGGAGATGCAGTGGCGCTCATGTTTGTCGCAATATAATTATTAAAGCTAACTTACGGTTTGACTTACCATTATTCTTCTAGCATTTGTTTAAATCCATAATAGCGAGTGTAACTTCTTCGGCGACTATGTATTTGGCTTCGGTATCGAGATATAAAATTCTACTTTTTCTTTGAACGAAGATACATTATTATTCCCCTAAAAGCAACCTCAGTGTGCTCATCATCCTCGGTGTTTCTACCGGTCGGCATCGCCGATATCGACAAAGGAGGCTATTAGTGTGAGTATATAATAAGCCATGATTATAGGTACCTTGGATGTACTTTAGGATCCTTTTAACAAGATTCAGGTGGCTCTCTTTAGGATCAGCTTGGTAACTTGCACATACTCCAACATAATGAGCTATGTCGGATACTGGCTTTGCGTTGGGTAGAGTAAACTCGATCGTCTTCCATGCAGCTAATGTGTGCTTTTCACGTCTTAGTCTTTGGTTGCCGCATGTGTTGCAAATGGGGTTCTCTTGGACTTGGAGTCTCGATCAAACTTTTCTCATGATTTTGGCATATTGTTGTTTGTGAAATGAATTATCTTTATCTTCCATCGATTTATACGAAATCTAAGAAATATTTGAGCTTCAGCACCGTACTTTCATGTCAAGCACAAGCTTTAAATGCATTTGCACAAACTTTCTTTTACCGGGTTGGTTGAACACACCACCAAATACTATATCATCAACATAAATCACGAGCCACCGTTAAATGGAGTCCTGTCTTTCTTGATGAAACGATGTATTGTCTACGCTTTCACTGCGGCCATATCCGTTCTTTAGAAGAATTCGGCAGAGCGCTTTTTATTTACCCGGCCTCTTAGGGCTTGTTTGAACCATCTGATACCTTTTTTGAGGTTTGTACACATAATTCCCAGACTATGATGGCATTGTTGAAATAACATGACACTTGAGATGGCTGCGTGTTATGTTACATGCAAAAATACGTGAAGTTTTGGGCGAAACTACTCAACCTGACATGTCATAGTCATAGCAAAATCACTTTCAAACCAGGTACAAACACCACATCATATGAAATATGGAGGGAGAGAAAGAGAAATGTATAATATTTTCATATTTTTGATGGCATGCATTCTGGTTGATAGAGAGCGAAAGCAAAAATTTGACATCAAGGTTGATGAGGGGATTTTTCTGGGCTATTCCAGAAACAACAGATCCTTGAGAGTATAAAGCGTGCTCAAAAATGAGTATGGGAGTCAATCGATGTCAAGGTGGCAAGATCTGCGAGAAACCAGCAGATGAAGATAAACCCGATGTCTTTCAGAGGCCCGGCTTAATTGGTGATCGGAAGCAAACGAACCCATTTATCCGATCCGTCGATCGATGATAGTGGAGTTGAACCCGACAACTGCATTTAGAAGAATCATCTATATGACATCATTGGCAGGTTGGAGAAAACATGACCCTGAAAGAAGGATAAAATTCGTATAGAGATAGGTGAATACTACCCAGATAAACGTGTTTGTCCCAAGGAAAGAACCAAGATTTAAAAATTTGCATGATGAACATTGGATCGATACCATGCGGGGAAAAGTTAGTGAAATTAGAAAAATGATGTGTGGGGAGTTTGAGATTGCCTCGACAGAGCAATCCGCAGTGATTGGAACAAAGTGAATATTCAGAACAAATGCGATGAGCTTGGGAATGTCACTTAGAAATAAAGAGCGTGTATTGGTTTGCATAAGGGGTATACTGGTGAGGAATTGAGTTTGAGGAGACTTTGCACCTGCTGAGACTTGAAGCCATCGGGCCCTTGGCTACGGCTTATTTATTAAAGTTTGAAACTATATCGGATGGTCATCGAGAGTGCTTTCTTAAATGTGGCATTGTTCAAAGAAGTATATGTAGAATAACGATGGATTCATTGATCTTGATCGAGAATGTATGTAGAACTTAAGCTTAATGGATTCCATAAGGCGAGCCATCTCTTGAAGTGTCATGTTATTTCTTTCAATATTTTATTGTGTTGTGGGGAGTGATAGGCAGTACTAAATGTTTGATGCCTTCTTGCGAGAACTCGTGAGTCATAACGGAGTTCTCAATTCTTTCCACTTGGTTACTCGGGATGGTACGATAATGTTGAATCCCGCTGGGGCCTGAAGAGCCAATTGTTTTGAACTGCTTCCAAATGTATCCCTTTCTCTTTGATGAATTACATCCGTGTGTATGTAGAAATTATCAGCACTTGAGACATCACATCTTTCTTTAACAGCTACACTCTCGACTTGCATTGGTCCCATTAAGTCCATATGAAGAAGTTTTAACACTTTGGTGGTGCCCACCTGTTATAATAGTTGGAGTGACACTTTGGTCTGCTTGCCTACTTGACATTCTCCACAGGTGGTTTCTTTGACAACAATTTGTGTTAAACCACGTGCGACCTCATGAAACATCGCTACGGATGTTCCTATAATTGGTATGACCAAGCTTCTTGTGCCATAGTTCTATATCTTCTTGAGTTTTTTGATAATTGCTGAAAGCATTTTTATTGAGTCGAGATAACAGTGCTCAGAATACGTTTTCTCGTAATGAGGTTTGATGCGTTGGCTACTGGCAGCGTCGGGCACTGCGAGATACGACCTTCGTTTCAATTATCACAGTCCACTTTCAATGATTGTACCCTTTTCTCCTCCACCAAAAGTAACATAATCTCCCCTAATTTTCTCAATTTTTGACAAAATGTAGAACTTGTTCTTCCGAAATTAAAGGCTGCCGTGGCGGCGTCCGCTCATCAAATGCCAACCTAATAAATTTTGTTTAACTTGTGAGTAAAAGGAAAACCACATAGCTCGCTCTGAGAATCAGCCTTTACCATATAATTTGGGCTAGTAGTATTTGCTTAAATCACTTTCTATAGATTTTGTAGCAATATGGAATATGTGTCACTAACTTTCGATAGCCCTCCCGATTATACTTCCTTTCGGGTTATATGATTGTGCTTAGTTCAGCCGACGCACTGCTTGGGTTTGTTGGCGATATCATTCGCTTTCACTACTTTCTCCGAGAGGAGCAATTCGATATTATGCCTGCTTTCCTTGCAATAGTATCTAAATCACGTACATTGGTGCTTGAATTAAATCATGCTTGATGCCTTTGATCATTCCACGAATATTTTCTTTGACATGAAATTTCGACCCTTTGTTCTTCGACTTGCTTAAATTGACTCGATTCTTCGACACAAAGATATCATGTTCTGTTTTCTTGTAGTATATATGCTGGTAGTTTGGACCATTTCATGAAATGACATTTGATAATGCTTAAACTATTGACTCTCGCTTTTCTTAAGATGCTTGCCCATTAAATGGGTGATGTTTTCAATCGAATGATCGATAGCAGTTGGACTAAAGCGTGTTATGGAGTTCTAGCGTGAAGGCTACAAAGTTGTTGACTTTGTTTATTACATTTCCATAACTTTCGGATTCGTCGTGGAGATAGGGTGGTGTAGTAGCATTTGGATTGGCTTGTGACTAGGAACTCCATAGAGGCGTTGGTGACGATGAATCCATTGGGTTGATACACATAGCATCTTCTTGAAACAGGCATCAATGAATCCATTGGGTTATTACATATTGCTTCTTAACATAATTGGGACATTCAGCATGTAATATTGCAAAAGCACTTGTGGCTACACATTGGCATCCTCTTAACTAACTTGTTTGTTGATTAAAACCCATTTGTTTGATCCTCAAAATTTGAGGTTCTTCAAATCTCTTGTCGATCGCTTGTCATTTCCCGAATTTGTTTCCTCTAGAATAGGATTTCTTGTTGAAACGCTTCAGGGTTTTGTTGAAATTTTTGCAAGGAGGCTGCGTAGTGCCGGCGAGATCTTAACTCCCACTTTGTCTTCCAGTTGGCCACAGCAAAGTATCTTCTTGTTTGACTTAGAAGATTAAAAACATCATCTTAAATAGATTGAGATTCACTAATTCATCGAATATCATGGTAGTTAAATTCGAGCTTCCCGCCGATAGGCTGCGACATGAAGCGAGAAACCTTTTGGAATGAGGACAACTTTTATGACAATTTCATTTACTCATCCTTTCTCGGGAAATGGCAAGGAACTTTTGCCAGGCAATTTCTCATTACTCGTCCTTTCTCCGATGGCGAAAAGACTTCATTCACATGTCATGGAGGATTTTATAGTTGTATGTAAGCGATGATTTCTACTCAGGTCTGAGCTTCCGTGATTTAACCACTTTGTTGAAGCCTTGACATTACTCACTTTCACGGGTTCACTTGTGTAAGATTGTCTCGAGGAATCTCGCGTCTTTAACTTTTAACCGTAGTGCGTGAGCTAATCAGTTTTGAGAACTTCGGCATCTTTGCGTAAAATATGGCATTAAGAGCACTGGCATTACCGAATAGTTGCAACTTCGGTCTTTATCCGATCAACACTCCTCTTTAACGACTACAAACCTGCGTTAATCCAGGTGAGCGACTTCAACTTTTTTGGTGTCTAGGCCTACCTCGAAATGCGTTAAATTCTTTCAGCTTTCGTTAGGGGTAATTTGTCTCTAAATCAAGTAGTAGGGGGACAAGTAATTGATGTTCCTGCAACTCGCTTGAATTGGTTGCACAGATCTCATCTGTGTGATGCGATGCCGTACGATACGGGTGTAAAATAAAAACTATTCTACAGACAACCCGATTTGTGAAATCGGCTTGATCGATAATAGCAATAGCAACGCTATAAACAAAATACTCAACGGTAAAGTAAGGAGCAGCGTAACGTGGTAGCCCGGCTTCGGTGCAAATGTAGCACTTTTGATAAAGGCATTGCACCCGGTGAATGTTTCGGTATGATGACAAAGAAATTAATATCAGTGCAGTACTCCGTGATATACTTTACCTCTTCTCTTCACGATCGCTTAGGCTGCTCACATCTCTCCTACGATTAGCGTCGACACTATCAGGTGCATCTGATAATCAAAATAATTTAAAGAAGCTCGATGATTGTTATAACATGGGTAGTAAGTAGTGTCGTCGTTAGTTGGGGTTTATGGGAATTCCTCGCTGCAATTAGGCTAACCTAAATTCACCTAAGTTCTTTCATTTCTAAAAAATGCAAGAATCCTTTATAGAAAGAAATAATATGTGGCGTTAATAGATTAGCGATATCAAAGTCTTTATATATTTAGCACTCTTGGGCTTGATAGGTAAAGGTGTTTGATATGAGGATCATAACTTCACGTATATCACCAGTCGACCCGTCTGATACTTTTCATCATGTGGCCCGGGCGAGGAAATATCTTTGAGATATCCGACAAAATCGCCAAGAGATGATCTCATGCAGCGCAAAATATTTGAAGCTCGAAACCTTGAGTGAGACATAAATGGCTCTATTTTAACAACAGTGGTAGAAAATAAATGACTACTTTTCGTCTTGCTGACGGAATGCCAAGCGTTATGATGACAACCGTCTTGAAAAACTAAATTCGCTTAACGTCTACCAGCATGGCAATATACTATATTAAATTTATAATGCTTCTTGAACATATGTATCCGTGATGTTTTTAAAACAAGCAAAATTAATAAACTAATTGTTGGACCTTCTGATGTATTGTGAATGCAAAATTTGGCTAATTTTGGGATTGTCAAATAGTTGAATCGCGTACGAAGTATAAAGCTATAGCTCAGCTTGATAATATAATACATTAGTCTGGAAGCGAGTCTTGGGGTGCTGGGAAGTGCTTAGCTGATTCGTCTGTGCACTGCTGAATGAAGCCTCGATAATGATAATTAGGGACAGTAATTAAACGTTTAAATCGGAGTTATTTTCCCCGTTATTGCTTCAGTAATGGGGAGGTTCTTTACAGTGTGGCAGATGCACTATATTCCCCCGACTCCTCTACTCGGTTTCTAAAGGCGAGAATAAACAAAACAAGACTTGATAGAATCGAATAAATCTTACGTTTGTTTAACTGGTTTGTTTTATTGGCTGATAGTATTGCCCAGCCAAAATTTGATGTGGAGGCGAGAGTGCTTCTAAAGCTCTACTGGGAGACCATTTTATGTGTTTGGAAAATAGATTCTTATATCGCTAGCTTTTCAGAGGAAGAGGTGAAATTATTTTAATGAGATTGTGTATTCGAAGACTTGGTCATAAGGTTGAATCGGCATTTGAACTTTGTAATCGTTTTATTTCAATTTGATTGTTGTAATTGTTAGTCCTTGTTATTCAAGAGCATGAAGAGCCTGCTTTGACCCTTGTATTTATTAAATATTACTCCATTTTTTCGTTTTGATGGAATTTGCGTAAATTGGTAAAATAAAAAATAATTCAAAAAAATATAGAATAACAATTAATTGAACCAATATAATTGGTTGGTTGATCATTTAAATAGAAATAATAGTGAAAAAGTATAGCAAAAATGTAAAAGTATAATTTATTATACTAAAATGACAACTATATATTTTGAAACAAAAAATTTAGGCTAAAACTTCGATGAACGATACATTTATAACTCATATTCCATTAAAATTTTATAAATTTACGTTATTTGGTTAGTTCATATTAAGAAATTGTTTTCATAGTCGGATCACCGTAATTTTTTTGTGTATATTTGGTCCTAACCTAAATTATTTCATGATTCCGTTTTTAAGTGAGCCATTATTTTTTTGTTACACATACATGTCAATATCAAATGTATTAAAATTCAGGACATATTTTGAAATTATTTGGTGCACCCTAAATAATTTTTTTTTATATGTTTCTTTCGGACACATTTTAAAAAGTTTATTTGAAAATAAATACAAACACTTGAAAATAAATAAAGATTTTCAAAAAACCATTTTGGAATATCGGATATGGTCCAATTAATTAAAATGGTAAGTTTCATGCTTTGTAATGATAACCAACCTATATGATCCCATTAAAAAAAAAAAAATCTAACAAGTTTACTTACGACACATATTAAGAGAGTTAATTGTAGCGATGATTAGGTAGAATTATTCGAGGAATTTTCGTTTTTGTAAGTAACCGGCGTTGCGAGGAAATGGTGCTGTTGGTGCCTGGATTTACTCTTTAAATGGGTAATTTGCGTGGCAAGTTACCAATTAACGGTTCTTGCGATTAATTTGGACATTTTTAGGCCAAAATACAATTTTGAAGAGTTTTCCGTATTATAAGTTGCAGCGTTGCAGAAATGGTCCCTCTTATAATCTCAATAAATAAATGAATTGAAAGACAACATGTAAATTTTAAATCTAATAAGAAAGGTATAACTTAATCTCATACTATCTCAAATTCATATTATAGGACATTTTCGTTTTAAGCATCAAACTTTTGGCCAGATTAATTAATTAACATTAACACTTCAAAAAATATAAAATTGATATCAATAAATTTATCTTTAAATATATTTTCATAAAAGTAAATATTTATAATTTTTTATCATATAATTAATTGGTATTGATGAAAGTTAGTTGGATCCTAAAAAAAGTCTTTATATTTTGAATTGGAGGAAGTAATTAATAATTTAAGTTCAATAAAAGCTGGCCTCGTGATTGGGCAATGGCCCGTTCTAAGGGTCCCAAATTTTTTAGAATTGTATTATTATAATATGTATTAGTTTATATGTGATATTAATACTAAAAATACGTAAATTTTACTAAGTTATTCCTAAAAGATTTTAGAAATTTCAAAAGATTCAGATATTGATCATATTGGGCTGTTGTTGTCTCTTTGCATACAAGTTCCACTAATAATGAGTTATTAAAATTTTAAAACTTATTATTTATGATTAAGAGTCGCATTTTTAAATTTTGGCACAAAACCACGAAAATGTATGAACCGATCCAGACTAAAACTGTATGTTAATCCTATAACAAATAAAGCCTCCTTGTGATACATCCTATGACGCAAGTTGATAGGCATTGATGAGTGCGTGGGTACAACTACTTATTAATTAATGTTCATAAAAGTGTCAAAGCATAGAGGGCAAACTGCAATGGGCCTGCCATTTACTTGTGGGAGGATTGGTTATCATTAGAAGCATGAAACTTACCATTTTGATTATGATTTTTCTAAAATATATCTTTAGGATATTAATAAAGAAAGTAGTACTTGGATTTGATAAAGTATATCGATGGAAAAATTTGAAATATATTTTTATTGATATAGTTTCATAAAGTATTATCTGTCTGAGAAGCAATATATATGGTCAAAGTTTAAAAATTACATTATCAACGATAAATGTGACAATCTTTTAGTAATTTCTGGAAATATAAAGATTAGATTTTAAAAGTTAATATGAAATAATTGAATAAAGTATTCCTTGTTTATCTTCAAATGTTATACTTAGTATGGAGTTATATTTAAATTTTAAATTGATATCTTAATATGGAGTTAATTGCACCAATAGTCCGAAAATGTGTGTCGAATTGTATTTTCATCACAAAGTGGGAGAACGTTATAGAAATGGTCGAAGTATTCTTGCTGCATGGTTCTGCCATTTCATCCACAACCTGCGTGGTCATTACCAATTAGCATTTGATTTCGCGCAATTGTTAAGCATTTTTTGGGGTCCAAAATATAATTTTTGAAGAGTTTAAAATTATTGTTGTAAAGTTGGCGTTGTAAGAAATGATGCAGTAGTGTAAACGTAGTTACCGTTGGTCACTGGCACGATAATATTAATTGGTTTTGTAATATTTACGAAATATATCCCAGATTAAGATTTTTAAGGCCTTATATATTAAAATTAAATATTTTTAAGATAATTAATATAATATCATTTAAAATTAGAATATGCTACGTTATCTTTGTACTTGTCTTTTAGGCTTAGCTTTTTTTAATCTCTTTGTCTTTCAGAACAGAAAAATTATGCTTATACATTTCAATGTACCTTTAACTTTCCAATTTTTTTTCTTATTAGGAGGTATTAACCAACCAGTTATATAGTTTGATTAATTGTCATTATACATTTTCAATTTTGCTTTTAGTATTTTTTATTTTTAACTTAATTTAACGGAAATAATTTAGAAGACAAATATAAAGAGCAGAGATGGAGTATTGACTTTTGGAGTAACATTGATATATTTTTATTATAAGTTTATTATCCTATATTTATTATAAAATATTTAATAAAGACATATTTATTTAAATATATCAATATATCGATTATATAAATAAATTAAAAAGTACATTATATAATATTAATATATTATATGTAACCTATATATAAATTTAGTGATTATATAATATATAAAATAAATATATAACGATTTGATCTTATATTTATTGAATCTTTGAAATTGAAGATATTTCACTTTTGTGACTTTTATAGGAGTAATGATTTTTAATTATTTAAATCCCAAATTATGAGGAATACTGCTATACAGGGTTTATTATGGAAAGGGAGAGAGTTTGGAAGAAAAAAATGTATTTGTGAGAATTGAAATGATTTTTGTGAATCCTTGACAAAATGCATTATTATATATCAATATTTGTTGTAGACTTTTGAATATTTCATAAGCCAAATACAAGGATAAAAAGCTTTATAATAAAATATATTAATGTTGCTCAGGAATTTAATATATTAAAATATTTTAAAATAATATTGTAGTAATTATGTTAAAATATTTAATTGTAACCATATACATTAAAATGCTTGAAAATACATAGATATTTTTTCAAATATTACAAAGTAATTAATATTAAGGTCGTATGGACCGAGGAAATGAGAATGTTTTTGTCTTATTGCTGAGGGCCGAATTCTGCGGAAATGTTTACAGAAATAATAGCGTGTAATACTGGAAGGGAGATAAAAGTTTACTTGAGGGATAGTATTTCCCGATAGATTTACTAGAACCATTGTTGCAATTAACTTGTTTGCCCTCTATGCTTTGCCAATTTTATGAACATTAATCAATAAGTGGCTGTACGCACTCACTCATCAATGCCTATCAACCTGCGTCATAGGATGCATCACAAGGAGGCTTTATTTGTTATAGCTTAATTATTGATGGCAGAGTCTGGGTTTGAGTTTAGGGTCCGGTCACATAGATTTTTGTGGGTTTAAAATTAAATAAGATTCTTGATGTGAAATTATAAGGTTTGAAGTTACAATAGAATTTAAGTGTGGGAATTAGATTCGATGCTTTTTGAGAGGAACAACAGCAGGTTTGTCCAATGTGATCGGTATCTGGTATAAATAATACGATAATAAATATTATTTAAGTAAAATTTTGGCAGTCGTTTATATTTAGTAGTTTTTATTATGGAATATTTATGCTTTGGAATGGGGTTCGTGGAGATTTAAAATGCATTAGCGGGAGAATTAACTTGAAATGGGCAGGGCTCGTTTTAAATAATACAGAGCACATGCTTTACATTTGGGGTTAGTCTTCCTTCTTTTCATAAGCAGGGCTAGCCTCACCCATTTGATTTTTAAAGTTTCTCTACCGTTGAAAAGTGACTTAAACTGAGATGGGTTTGTGGAATCATTTAAGTGGTTCTTCGAGAGGTTGGGTATGAAGTTAGTCTTTTAGGATATTTCTTGGTTTTGGCTTGTGTAGTTTGACTTTTAGTTGACACTTTCCTTAAATTCAATTTTTATGGGTGAATCTTAGTTGGTTATGGGTTTTTGTTATATGAAGTGGGTAATTAATGAGTTTAGAGATTAGTTTGAGGATGTTATGGGCGGGTTGACTTAGATTTTGGGTTGACTTTTTGGGTTGATATTTTCTAAAACTTAAGGAGGTTATCATTTATAATTGATATTTGGGTATAGATTAATTATGAACTGTGGGTTAACTGGGGAATGACTTTATAAGTCGATTTATAATGTGAGAAAGTGATAAGATGGAATTTAGCGAGGGAATCGATTGGGTTGTATCCAGGTGGGATTTACAATTGATAGTTTGCTCCGATCATGTTAATTGTTTAGGGAATAGTTCACTGGGGGGTTGATTTAATAATATTTCAGAGGCATGGTAGCCAGGTCGCGATTATACTTTATGGGTGTGTTTAGCGTTGATCATGGAAAAGGGCCGATTACGCGATTGTTTTCGCGAGGTTTACGGTAGCTAGCAAGAGGTGAAGAATGCTTTTATCTCAGTTGTTCTTTAGATTTAAAATTTATTAATGAGGAAACATGTTTGTTTGTGATATGATTTAATGAGGGAAATGATACATGTTATTATGATATGATTATATTTGAGGAATGTGCTCGTATTGGTATGATGCGTGAGGCCAAACATACATGTATTCCTTGTAGGTATGGTTATAATGCATTGGCGTTGAGGTGGCAGGGTAAGTAGCAAAAGCTTGAACTCAAAACATATTTTTGATTTGCATGGCATCGTGAAAACATGATTCTAATGACCCAGCAGCCAGTGTTAATTTGACTTTCTGATTGTGAGATGTTTTAGTGATAGTTAGAGTTATCTATGACTTGAGGTGGGCTTGGTATCGAGGATTTGACTATGTTGGAGTCGAGATTCACGTGACTCTCACCCCAAACTGCCGGGGATATGCGGCTTGATATATTGCCTATGCCCATGTAAAATTGCGTTGTGCTTATACTTCTTTGTATATAAGTGCGGTGTGCCCTTATACTTGGTCATGGAAGCGATTGTGCCTTATACTTAATTATTATAAGAGGTATGATAGCATATAACGAATTAATGTCCCAGAAGCGGTGTCCTTTATCTTTTGAGTGTGAAGTACGGTGTGCACCGCTAACTTTGATAATATAAGTGCGGTTTGGCCTCTTGGGCCCATAAGTGCGGGTGGTAGTAGGTGGGAAGGGTCAAATTCCTTTGCAAATTTGACGGTTGAGGTATATTGGCATTTAGAGGATACGCCATGAGCCTCTTGGTGAGGGATACTGAGGGGGCCTAGGAGGTTTGATGGCCCAAGGAGTTTTAGTCGTTGTTGAGTCTATTGATTTAACTTTACAGGTATTATATGTTTTCTCGCGAATACATGTTGTATATTTTTTAGGTAGTCACAGATATATTTTATTCATATTTGACTATTATATTAATGATTGGCCTAGTTAAAAGTAAGTAAAGATTATTTTTGTGTTAAGAAGTTTCGCTAGTATAAGCGGCTTGCTTTTTAATTAGGCGACATTTCATTTATTGCGGTAGTTGAGCAATTTGTTTAGCTGGTTGTTCGTGGCTAGAGTGGCTGCTTTTCTTAGGATGACTTTTGTTTTTGGGGATAATATTATATGTGGTTTGATACTCGATGGATTATAAATTTTTACTTGTTTGATTTGGAAAGCTTGGTGGCTGATCAGCATTTTTGGATGAAAGCGAATTGTGTTTTAAAAGTCGTCCGTGATTGGTACGACTTTCTACAGTATTCAGTTTTAATGGCTGCTTAGAGGCAAGCACTGGGGCGAATTCGATACATCCAATATTGAAATTCCTTTTTGGAATAGCTTGGTCAGGCCCATGTGTTTTTAGGATCAATATCACATATAAGGGCTACTACGTAATATAAAATACAAATTTAGAAAAATTTGTGCTTTGGCCAGCTGATACAGGTCCCAAATTGTGATCACTTGGCCCAATCAAGGGGCCAGTTTGTTGAACTTTCACTCAATTTAATGCTTTTTGAGACTTTTTGTTTTTAATTGTTGGATTTGTGGTAATAAGCAATTATTACATGATGAGTTTATAAAATTTTACTTGTGAAAATATATTTAAAGATATAGAATTTATTGATATTAGGGGTTTTATATTTTTTAAAATAAACTTGGTAAAATTAATTGATGTACCGAGGTTAAAACTTGAGGAAAAAATAGAAAAACTTATCAGTAATATAAAATTGAGATATGAGACTAGTTATACTTTCTTATTAGATTTAAAATTTACATTATTACATGTTTCATTTATTTGTTTATTTATTTATTGTGATCATAAAGGCTTTCCATGGTGGTGATTGAAATTAAGATTTGCTAGTATGCTTCAATTTTTTATAAAATAAAATTTATTACTACTCATTTCAAAAATTATTTTATATGCCTGCTTACATTTTATTATTTTTGTCTCCCTATGCATAATTTATAATTCTACTTCATCACATCTTATATATAATAATAAAGTGCATTAGTGCCAGTGAAGCTGGCTGATATTCACTACATTTACCCTTTGAAATTAATATTTGATTTATTATGACAAAAGCTAAAATGAGAATAATAAAAATAAGGTACATGGAGTTATTTTTTATGGTGAGCTATTATGCGATTACTGAAACTTCGTAATGATGATATGATATTTTCTCTACTTGCCATACTCGGTATGTTGCCAATTTTAATTCATTATTTGTATTATTAAAAGATATTATAAAATCGATGGATGAATATTTGCTTGAGGGTTAAAGCGTCATAACTAGTAATCATAACAATAATAAATTGAATTGGTAGTTGCTCACACAAACACCCTTGGCGCGAACCATCTCCGAGTTTGGGATACTTGTGTTATGCGAGCGAAGACCATCTCCGAGTTTTCTATCACTATTGTTAAACAAATTGAGAGATAGGTTACCCTTTGTTTTTTCTCCTTGGTTCTAGCAGTGCTGATCGCGCACTTTTTGGCCAGTGATTCATCTTAGGTAATTAGCCATTTGGGCTGGCTGGCGTCGTTGGGGAATACGGCCAATAAAGCTACCGATGTTTATGTTATTAGCGGAAATCGAGGGAAAATAAGTACTAGGAAAGAAAATTTTTAGATTACTTGAATGGTGAAATGATACTTGGTATAGGCAAATGCAAGGAGCATGTATACTTAACCTGGCATGTACTTTGGAGTGTTATATCGCGACACGTATCGCTTGGCTTGGCCAATGGATATGACTTATTAATCTGAAACGGCGTGCCATGGGCTTGATGGTCGAATAAAAATTACAACTTCGGTGATTAAATATAGACTTAGTCCATTAATGGCTTATTTTAACGCAAATGATTGCCCGCTTTATTTCTTGCATAATCGACATTCTTGATATGCTTGTAATGGATGAATAAGGAATAGCTCTAATTTATCTAATAGGTTAAATCACCGTTGTGATTGTCGTGTTTTATGAAGGGGAATACCCACATCGAGAAATAGCGATTCTGGACCTCCACCCAGGGGGTAATGCGACATGCGCTGGCTCATCTTGGATTCCACCACGATACGTCATCCACATGACTCCTTTTTTTCTTATCATTCGCGGTTTTAGACAAGGGCATCTCGGCAGGTGACTATAATATGGCCTTATGTTAGAATTACACTTTAAAAAGTGTTGTAATAGGTCTATTTTATTTTAGGGTCATATCATATATCTCCTATGTATATTATTTATTTTATTTTCATAATGTGCATATTACATGAGTATGTGATCTATAATATGTTAAATAATATCAAATACGGAGTAATATTAATCTCACCACTAAAATTTAAGCAACGTATCAAGTCAATTTTAAAGTTGTGCAACTTATCACGGCTGCTTGGTAGCTGTGATGACGAGTGTACTAATTATTAAAGTGATAGGTATGAGAAATGGATCATGTTCAAGTGATTTTCACTGCGTTGTAGAGGCTGATAGATGATCATTCAAGTAACAAGGATTGGTTCTTGCCGGTAATTTCCACACTAATGTTGTGGGCTGGAGTGATACGGTGTTAGGTAGCATCTATAGGCATGCTAGTAACACAAGGGGGTATAATAGAGTGGTTATATAATTGGTTAGTTAACCTATTCTTTGTGTCGGGATTTTTCAAAATTTTGTAGTTTTTCCGTTTGAAATCTGGCATAAGTGATCTTTGCATCTGATACATTTTGAAGATTTTGAGTATTGGTGATAGCACTTTACAATTTATTTTTTGTAACAATTGGAACTGCGTTTTAGATTCAATGAAAAGATGAAACATATCACGCCATCACATATGCGGCAACTTCAGGAAGTAAGGTTATTCCAAAGGAAGCAAGAAATGAGAGATATGACAGCATGCATTATGCTCTCATTTGAATCGAAGGCGGGGGAATGGACATCTTTATGACTTCAGCGTGTCATTAAAGGCGATAGGCAATTAAGGCAGGCTAAATGCCACAGGCACGATGTTTAGACATCTTTGAAATCTCTTTGAGAAATTCTATAAGTTTTCATGAATTTAAATATGTAAGTTTGAGCTATCTGGCGGCTGCGTAGATGATCATGAATCTTTGAGGCAGATAAGGAAAGAAGGTTAAAGAAAGCTCACACTTTGTTTGGAGTCCCAAGGCAGAGAAATTTCTTTGGGTTCCGAGCAAGCCTGATGTTCTTAAGAACTCTTTGGAAACAACGAGAGGAGGACGAGTGTCATTGATATGGGAACTGGGTCGGGCGGGAGGTGGGCATGTAAAGTTCATGGCAAGTTGGGAAGGAGAAATGGTTTAGCACAACCACTCGACCTACAGGTATATATGTTATTTGAAGTTTGTACAGCACAATTACACTTCATGGGTGCTTGACAGTACAGTTTGTGGTTCTCACGTATTTGTCATAATGTGTAGGAACTACAAGAAGCAAGTAGAAACACACGGAGATGAATCGTGTGAGGGAGATAGCTCAGAAGGTCATGACAGCGAGTAGGATCCATAGTTCTAAGTACCTTCCCGGCCTTGTTTTGAATTTAAACAATGTTTCTTTATGCGCTTATTAGTAAGAAATATTATTTCCATTTCGTTTTGAATAATGAAGGTTTTTAAATTTTTAGATTGATCCCCGATGCATTTAGGATACTCTATGAATGGTATAATATATGATATTAAATCTACTCAATGGTCATATGTTTTTGAGCATCTATCAAGCAATAACAATAATGCTTAAAACTAATAAATTAACGACATAAACTCTACGTACTTGTAAGCGTTTGCATATTGAATTCGTATAAGCGGCGTATCAAAACCACTCGATTGGGGCTTGAGAAGAGATTTTGGCAGAAGATCATCACAGAGTGTGAGATGCTGCCTACTAAGGCAAAATAGGCCAAATCACCATATTTGAGTTCTGATGAATATTGGTTTTTCTCGAAGATTTTGGTTGATATATTAGTGTTAGATAATTAATATTTAGAATTTCATGACGTCAACATTAAGGGATTCTGATGACTTACTAAGAGTGCACTTTCGAAATCTATAGATTAAGCGATAGATGGTTAATATTGCTTAATATATTACTAACTTTGTTGATCCGTCACAGAGGTCGCGCCTGAAATAGTAAAGCGGAACTAATAATATTGTATTAAGAACCTCCGTGGTTAAAAATGAAACTATATGGAAATGATGGGACAAGATTCGATTTAAGATCTTACAAGCCTTGTGATTTAGTAAGAGAAAGGGTTCCGTAACCTTTCATGGTCTCTCCAATATTAGAGATGAATTAGGGTTTCGAAGTTACATCGCCTCATAGGTGACTCGTTCTAGAATGTTGCTCACTTTTATATAAATGCCATCGACTTTGCGTAGAAATTATTTTGCTCATTTATTCTTGACCTTTTGAAGTCAAAGAATCTCTCTGTACTCGAGCTTAAAGTAGCCCGTCCCAGGAAAAGAAAGTTTTTTCCTGCTCTCTTATTTCGGGTTTCGGAGTTTAGCGTTGGTAATAGCGTGGAAGAGTTAGAATGAATTCTTTGGAGTGGACTATTCTTGAAGATACTTTATTTTGGGTATTGTGAGAGCTGCAAATCTTTCGTACATTAAATATTCGAGGAAAGAAAGATACACTCTTGTAATTTTTTATTTATTGTTTTTGTAATCAGTAGTATCCTGGAATTCGCATCCAATCGTTATTTGAATAATTACATTTGCGTACTTAGAACAGCAGTGGTGCAAGCTGAGGATTACGTGAATTGGAGTATGTTAATAATGCGTAATAATAATTTTGTTGAATTATGGTGATTTGCATGTTTGCTTTGTGATGTGATGTTTTTAATTCTTGTTATTGAAAAAGTGCATTAATAAGGTGCAATTAAATATAATTAGTGGTAATTATCATCAAAATGTCGAAGTGGAAAATTTTTGAATAATATTCGATTTTGAGAATTTTATCGAAATTTTCGAACTTAAGATCACTTTATATCGGTTTATTAATTGAAGCGAGGTGGGGAAATCGTTGATTTCATATCCCGGACAAAAAAGTCAAAAAGTTGGGCTGGGGGCACGTGCGCGGTGCTTGGTCAGCTCGGTGGCCGAGCTAGATTGACTTGGGTAGAACACACAATTTGGCCAGGCCAGGTTGCAGCGGTATGGACGCTTGGCGTGGCTTAGCGCAGCGTGGGCGTCGCTTGTCATGAATGTGGCCCTACAGCGTCGCCTACCCGTGATTTGGAGTTGGTAATCGTTGGTGGCGGCGCTTGGCATCCCGATAATTAATGGCTAACTATAGGGTGGCGTGTGGACGCTAGCGATTCGGGCTCCCGATTAGGCAAGACGCGTTGCGTGCCAGATAAATTTGTTTAGGCTAAAGGTGGCAGGCGCATTGGCGCGCCCATTTGATGGTCACCAGCGTTTTTAATGGATCAAATTAGGTTTTGTTTGATTTAAAAGAAACTGGAAGCGATTTGATAGATTTTTTTAAGAAATGATTTATTATAAGTCAGGTAAAATTAATACAAATTTAATTTCTTGTTAAAAATTATTTTAATATTTATTTTTAACCACATTAATATTAGTTCTAATAAGATTAGATTAGATTAAATTCAATTAATTATTGGAATAAATTGAAGGTAATAGTTTTAATAAATTAAAATTCTAATAATGATTAGATTTAAGCTATAACATTTAGAGAGAATTAGATTCATTAATTTGAAGACCCCTATGGTATAAGATATTTAAGAGTTTTTAAATGTATAACATAATTTTAGAGATTAATAAATCGTAAGTGGAGAATAGTATTTTTTAAAAATACTAGTTATTTAATATTGAATGTTAATTCAAAATATTATTAATATTAGATAATTAATATGGCATATTTGATATTTAGATATTACTGTATATCTACATTTTAATATCACGATGTTAATTTTGACATTTATTATATTACTTATAAATATGACATATATTAATATAAAATATCAAATAAATACTAAAATTAACTTACTTGGTGACTTTAAAGCAAATGAATTAAATAGTTTAATTTCATTTGATGAATTAATTAAAATTTCATTTTTGATTAATAGTCTTGACATTCTATATATTATTACCTATTATGGATAATAGAGTAGACTTATGATATGTTATTATATTATATACGTAATATATTTTTATAATTATTATTCAGAAAATTTGTACTATTTTTGTATGTATAGAAGCCACCCATAAATACCCGGATAGTTAATGGTAATTGGTTATAATTAATTATTATAGATATTGATCCACCTAAGGGATAGATTGATAGGAAAAATTATTTATATTTGGTATAGTTTGAAATATTTTCCTCTAATAACTTATCGTGATTTCGACTGTATTATTTTCTTGTTACATGGTATACTTTTCTTTTTGATTGATAAACGACATGGTGTAGAGATAACAAATATAACAAATTCGCCTAATAAATAAGCAGATTTAATGTGTAATAAATACCGTGATATAAAGTCGAGATAAGGTGTTTTGTGCATGGACTGTAGTATGCTTGAGGCGTGTCGCATCTGGGATGCCATCCCGATGGGGTCTTCTTAGTTTTTGTTAGGAAGGCGAACTTACTATTCATTAAATTTCACGTTTAGTATATTTGAGTACAACTTACTTGGAGATTTCGATGTAAGATGTGAGACACGTTGACATAAAGAGGTTACTAATATATTAAGAGGTTGGAGAGAATCATGTTTTGGAGATAATAGGGTGATTGAGGTTACTCCCGATTACTAGCGGAGATGTCACAAAGTGAGAGCTTAACTTGTCATCGTGATTACTTAAAGCAGCAAAGTATCAATTTCATTTATTGGGTGCGATGGATAAGCTTGAGATTTTGGTTTGTTTTAGGTGAGATGATCTCTAAGGATAAGGAGAAGTTCATTGATGCGGTTTCAAAACCACAACGTTTTGGTTACAAATTCTTGAGGAATGAACATAAAGGGAAGCGAAGCGAGATAGATGACAAGGATGGTTGGTTAAAGTAATCAGCTTTACAGTCGTGGAGGAGATTGCCGATAATGCTTTCAAATACGGCATGAGGCGTGATTTGATCGCTGAATCAACTTTTAAGTTAAATCATGTTTAGGCTGCGATACATCCTTTAAATCAATCTTTGATGACAGGAGTTTGATGTAGTACCCCGCATTTAAAATGAATGATCGAGAATGAAAATTCTTAGAGAGATAAAGTGAACTTGGATAAGGAATGCGTTAAACATCTGACCAGGAAGACCGAATTCTATCGTTTAGCTTAGACAAATGTTTTAACATATTGTCGAGTTAGCTTCCTGCTTTGATTAGGAATGCTGCTGTTATTTTTATTTTGAACATAACAATTTTTATGTTTTAAGATTAATTCAACTTAATTGACTATTAATCTTTATATGAAAATTACAACCGATACTAAAATCTCAGAGCCCATTGGATTTGACTGACATAAATATGCATAACATGTATGCTTTCATGAAATTCAAAAGTAACGTGACTTGAAATGCAAAATCTCTGAGCTATATGAATTATAAAAGTATAATCACATAAATGAAAAGATAAAATGATGGAATCTTTATAATCATATATTTAAAATATATGAATTAAATGTGAATATACTTAGAATTCATAATAGAACAAGCTTTATTACTTAAAGGTAAATGTTTAGAATAAGCTATTTATTAAAGTCATAAATAAGATTTGCTTGAGATCGATAAATAAATAGAAACATTCTCTCTTATTCTTGAGTACAATTACTAGAACATAAATATATACATTCTTAATGTTGTATTTGAAATACAATGATAACGTTGAACCAGTTTCAAATGAGCGAGAGTGGAAGCTTAGTAAATACTTAATGTTCTTTAATGTGTTAAAGTATGTTCTTGGGCTAATTTGGGCACAAATACTAATCTGTGATTACATATTCTCGAGCTTAGCTGAGCCGAATGTATGTAATTGATCGATCGACATTAAGAAGTGATCGCATAAGATGTGATATGGGAATGTTAATAATAGTGGGAGTTCAAGAATCTTATAAACTTTCACCTAAATTCGAGGCAGATTTGACAGAATTATAAGGCACGAACCGAATTTGTTGTTACGATGGTCTAATAAAAGATGATGCTTTTTAAGGATATAATCATGAGCAACATTGTAACTTGACCTCTTTTTAATTTGAGCTTAGATTCAAATCCTACATAGTATTCTGAGCGATGATGAGTAAAATATATCTCCGTTCTTTAAAAGTAACAAACTTTTAAATTCAGCTGGAAATACATGTTTCGGAGGTGCTTTGGATGATCCCGAGCAAAGAGAGAAAACCTAACAACCAAAGAAAGAAATAATAAAGATTGCCTTGTCCACTAATTAGGTGTTCAGCGATTTGGAATCGAACACCCGAATGACTAGTATGTGTTTGATTGTGTTGATCAATTTAGGATCGAAGCGTTAGGGTACTGTGTCCGTGGGTTTTACTGACGTTAGGCTGGTTAGTCGTAGTTTTGGACCATGATCACGGTGAGAACTTAGAAGATAGAATATCGGAGTCTAAGTAGGGCTATAAGCTTATGTTGAATGGCGATTCTTAGACACGAGGTAGCCGAGGGATTCGCATGGAAATGCTTGGAGTAATGTGCTGACGCTTGTCGAGCGTCCTCACATGTAACTTGAGGATCATAACGGCATAAGTTGAGTATATTATAGTATAAATGAAAGACACAGTAAATATGAGATTTATACAAGCTTGGGACATCTCGGGTAGTTTAAATCTTGGAGTTAAGGGTAATTTGGTGCTTACTTGGTATGAGCTAAAGATATCTCATTAACTTCTTTATTACGAAGGCGTGGTCTGCGAGTTTGGTGACCACCAAATCTGCAATCTTGATGGTGGAAATCGTGTCGAAGAGGCTCTAAGTTTTCTTTGTATCATGCCATTTGATACTATATAAATAAAATAGATCCCGAGGAGAGGAAATGAGTTTTGGAACTAAGAGAGATGATGGATATCAAAAATGTTCATTGAACAATTTTGATTTAGATCGATATAGATTTGCGGCATCGGCGTTAGGGGATTTACGATATGCTTTACTAGAGGTCCTTCGAAATGTATATATTAAAGGAATAGTCGGTTAATGTTTAACTTGTATATTTCTGGTAGGTGCGTGGACGATATGCGACTTTATATGGTATAGTCGTCCGCTCCCAGCTAAGGGCTCGATTGCTCTTTGGTCTTGGGATGAGTGACCGAATAAAGCCTTAATACCAGATCTCCCACTCTGCATTTTTTGTTCTTGACTCGCCGATTGTAGGTCTGAGCATGGCCTTACTGTTTTGCGTCTTCTTTAAGGAGAAGCAATTAAGTATAACTAAATCCGCAGTTGAGTTGTTCTGGAATTCGTTGATGCGTTTTCTGTTAGTGGAACCCGACTTAAATGAACTCATGGTTGAAGTGCGTTTTCTCTTAAACTGGAACTGACTTTATCGATATGTGGATAGCTTGACCTCCCGCGAGAAATGCGACCTCGATTACTAGGCAATTTGAAGGAGTTTCTCACTTTTTCATCTTGAAAGGAAGTAGTTCTAAATGACCGTAGGACAACGGGAAGTTGAGTAGAGCCCATTGCCACTTTCTTTGATCATGCGGATCGGTTATTCTTAATACCCTTGAAGAGTATCTTTAAATTTGCTTTAGCTTTGACACTATGGCTGATGGATAATAGAGAGGTGAAAAATCGTTACATGTTTCTCGAGAATTTGGCCTACTCTTCGGCACTTTCAAGCTAAAAACCCATTGTAGGGAACACCAAATATGCGGCGGTACCCCAGCGGCGATAACATGTTTTCATAGGAAGGAGAATCGGGGCGATGTTATCGCTATCGGTCTTTTTTGAGAGGGGTACAACTTCGCCCCGTTTACTAAATGAGGTACTACTACGACCGTCCATACTTTCGAGGCTCAGCAGCTTTTGGGAGGCACACCCATGGTCGATACCCAGCGTGGCGAACGAACTTGGTTCAATATTTGTGTCATTGAGGTGGTAGGTTGATGTTGTACCGATCCCATCCTTTGACAAACATTTCACTTCTTTACAAAGTTCGTGGCATCTTGGACGAGGATTGGCTGATAGTACGCAATGCGTGTGATTTTTCTGCATGTGGCCCCGCCCCGATGTGGCGTCCACTTTAAATCGCTGTTGTATACGTTAATATCTTTGGAATATCCTCTTGGGAATACAAGCGAGGTAGCGGACCATCCAGCTGACTTCTTGTAGAGCTTATCTCAAATGCATCTGAGAACTGGCTATGACTCTTAATGCTACTTTGCCCATTAGCAGGTCTCGGGAATTGACAAAATTACGACGGTATCGGGTTATGGGGAGTTCTCAAATCCTCGGTTCTTAGCATAAGCATGGTAATTGATACCTCTGCAATTTGAGACCTCACGAACCTCCACATGCTCTGCGGGGTAATTGACATTAAATGTAACCCGTTTGAACCAACGGCGATTGGATGGCTTTGGCGTGGTATTATTTAACGATGGTACCAAATGTTTAGCCCTCACATTCTATTAATTTAGAAGTCACACTTTTACCCGAATCGTCCGATCTACAACCAAACTTGACTACATGGTCAGTCATGGGCCATTGAACATGCCAGGCCTGGAATTGTTGGTAATTTGAAACGTGAATCGCGATTAGATTACTAAGGCTATAAAATTTCGGATCGACACTCGGCCTTTGATCCGCTACCGTTTCGGCCCCGTCCACAAACAAAGACCCGCTCGGGGTTGTTAGTCCGGTTCAAAGTGATGGGCACCATTAACTTGAGGAGGGGGTCGGGCTATATAGATCGATGATAAAATGCAGTCATTGGCAAGACGATCTTTCAGTTCGAGGGACATATGAGATGTCGAGCTTCGCTCGGCTTCGTTGGCTCAAATGTCACGATAGATGTGGGGGCGGTAATGACTGTATTTCGAAATGCAGCCATGAAGCTAGAGGAATTGGGATTAGGTTGAAATATAACTTGTTCCTTTGGCAGGAGATGACTTCAAGGTGTCTATAATGGTGAGCTGCTTTTTGCCACGTAGATAAAGCACATAATAGATCGGCGCTTTGTTCGACCTACCGACCGGTAGCGCTCTTGATTGCCCATTCGACACAGCAGGTTGGGATACTTGATCTTGAGGTGAAGACAAATATTCTTTGAGCCTCTTCCAGCACTTTGTTCTTAATTAAGTAATTCAGGTAGAACTTGGTAGTTTTGAGGCTTTCATGGGGGTTCTTATAAGAGGGGCGGGGTTGTGTTCGCTGACTTAGAAATAAACCGACTTCAGTGTAGACACCTGGTTTGTATGTGGCTTATTGCTGCTTGAGGGGTTAAATGTGATATTGCCTTAATTTTTGTCGAGTTTGGCTTCAATTCACGCTCCATTGTCATATAACACAGGAACTTTCTGGGTTACACAAAATAATTTAAATCTAGATTGATTGGGGTTTCATCTCCCTTTCAGTGATCAGCCATGGTGTGGTGGGTCAATGCGAACTTTCTTGTGACATATCGTCGACATAAATCTCGTGTTACGCCCCAATGCATTGATGGCTGAAGATAAGGAGATTCCAGATAACTCCATTCTTTTTAGTAGTGGTCCACTAAATTCTTTAACGAGGGCATTACACTTTCCCTTGTCTGATCCAGCGCCCAAATAATGAAAAGCGAGTTTTCTCTTAAATGGGGCATCTTCATCGATGGTAACCTCACGAGACATCCCCATGAATTCAAAGACCTGCGTGACCAGCGCTCTGTCACGAGTATCGCCCGAGGTATGGTAAGGGGGGTAAGGAAGTAACTGGGCATTACTTGTTAAAGGCTTGTGAAGTCGGTCTGAAATCCTCAGTAATCCCGTTTGGTTCTTAGCCGGCTTTAGCGTCGTAATCATTCTGGGGAGGCGGAGTTCGCGGATGGCATGTTTTTAATAGCAATTCAACTATTGCTACCGTGGCAGTTGCTTAAATCATTGAGCGTTAGTTTCTTTTGATTTATGGAGCACGTACATAAATTCGGCAATATATCTTTATGCAGGAAGCGACTTATTGTGTATACCGAGGGCATATCTTACTCCCCCAAAGCGAGAATATTATATCACTTATATGCCCCGAGCGTCTCTTCCTATCTTGAAACGTCTCGAGGGGTTTCTCTTATTGAATGGAACATTAGCGATCTCATGAGGATTGAGAGATACCTTTGAGGTTTTACCGGTCTTTTAGGCCAATTTTTCTTCTTTAAGATGCCGTTAACGGACATCACCTTAGGGTGATTTTCTCGACAACTTCTTCATCTTTTTAAGTTCCACTTTCCACGAGGACGAGCAGGTATTTGATAACGCATTCTCGCCTTATTTTTGATTGCAACATCTCCCTATGCCCCATTTGTTATACGAACTTCAACTTGAGGTGCGGTGGGCACGATAGCTCTTAAGGCAATCAATATTGGTCTCCCAATCAATCCATTGTAAGATGAATCTAGGATGTCATACTTGTGAATTGGACTCGTTGTTGACTTAACGCATTGCTTTCGAACCAGTAAAAATCAATGTTGCACGTCCCGAATTGGATGGCTGAAGATACCCGATAAACCCGTGAGTGGAGTATCGTCGGCTGACACATTGCTAAGCGAAATGACTTTATCGCATATGTGGACAGTAAATATCATCGACTACTGCGTGGCACAATCTATACGGTGTGATTTACCATGTCGGCCCAGAGGCATAATGGCTGGATAAATCATATTGGCGTAAATGCGCTGCCGGTCGGCCTCGAAATTAAAAATAGGCTTTCGACACATAGAGGCGCATGATTTAAAGGAGTATACTTCTCTCCTAGCATAATTCTTCCTTCAATTCTCGAATCGCCTCGCGATCCCGAAATGTTTCGATGCGACCGGCGATAAGTGGTAATAAAGATTGGCGTGGCCATATTTTGTTGACTAGCGCGCGCCCAGCGTGAATAGTTTCTATTTTCTCTTTGTGGACTTAAGGGTGCCTACTTTGCCACTGTGTCCACCAAACTCACTTCCAGTATCCTCTGCTTGTCCCAGTTTATCAATTTCAACCTTAACGTTCGACGCTTTGGTGATTAATCGTGAGCCATCTTTCGATGAGGCGGAGTCGTAGTATCGGGACTTGTCTCGGTTGGTAGCAGCCGCTTCTTCTGAGGAGGCAGCGATAAATTCTTCGTGCCGCTTTGAATAAATCTTGAAGTGGCGGCCATGATAGTGCATGAGGTAGAGACCATGAAGGTTTAACTACATTTGTGCATAGTGAATCAATTCTTTGCGTGGGGGGGATGAGACTTCTTTGAGAAATTTTGCGTTGTACATCGACACCATGGTTTCTTTGATGGACCTTCTTAGGGTCCGCTTTCCCTATTTGAAATTCTGGCTTTGATCGTTATTGGGCAAATCGCTTCCTTTCTGATTCTCCCCAAGTCGATATATGTTTATTGACTTTTCTGATTAGGCTAAATCCCTTTGTCGATGGGTCCGTTATCGATTTTTCTTCGACTTTCCATAGTAGAGACCTCGATAAAATGCCATGTAAGAAATCTTGTTATCGATGCTTGCTATATTGTTCAAAATGGCCTTGTAGCTTCGCTCACTTGAAAATCTCGGCGACTAGTATGGTCCACTCTAAATCCATCCAGATCATTTCATCTTTTAGCTTTTTGTCGATTGTCTGGAGTAATGTTGTATTTGCTTGATGAGCTTGCCGCCGTTGTACTAGCATAAGAGGAAACTCGATAGAATTCTTTGTGCTTCAGCTATACAGTCAATACATCCCAGGAGTCGTATTAGGGAGTGCCCGTAAATATCTATATCATTCGTTGCTTGTAATAGTCATGCGGGCAGAAATCCCTTTAAGTGCTTCTACGGGTGACCAATAGCATTATATTGTGTAAATTGGGGTAGAATAACCCTGTTGGTATAGGCACACATTTAACCAAGCAGTAAATGGCATTAATACTTGAGGCACAACACGATTCGCTCTTCCTGGTAAGAAGAGCTAACTTACCGTATTTAAATTCATGAAATTCTAACTTACGGGCATGAAAAACTCTTTGTAACATGGTGGCATGGATAAAACTCTTTGAGGTAACATTTGTTGCACCATTGATGGGACATAGGAATGACTCCTAGTATCTACATATTCTGGTAACATGGAGGATGTATCTAGCGGACTGTAGGTTGGTGTATATGGAGAATCATTAGAAATATATGACCCACATATTCTCTTGCAACGCGAGTTGCCTCTTGGCCAGAGTCTCGCTTTGTTCACGGGACAAACTGTCTTTCTCCAGAATTTGATCCACTTTTCTTTGGATCTCCCTTTCCCTGGCGAGGTGAACCCTCCTCTATACTCTATCACGGATATCCCCCAGACGTATTTCATTTATTGGTGGAGAGTTGTGACCGCCAATGTCGGTTGGACGTGTTCAGGAATTGGTGCGTTACGGATTTTGAGTTTGAGAGCGGTGTAGCGTTCCCTACGAGATGGCGCCGTATGATTCGCCATATTTTCGGAGTGTTAAAATGCAGGCTTTCACTTGTTAGTAGCGATTTGAGATGGCGCATTTGGGGTATGGGTTAGTATTTTTTATAAGATTCTGGTTGCTGAGTGCAGCGATGGCACTTACTTGGCGGTGGTGATTGATCTAGAGTGAGGTCGCCATTTAGACATAAGAAAGTGGTTGTAGTGCGACCGTAAACACTCAGATGCCTAAGCTAGTAGCGAATCGGGAGGAGAAGATAAGTACTAGGAAAAGGAATTTTTTAAGAATTTACCACCAATGGTGAAATAGTATTGGTATTTTATAGACATGTCACGAGGCTGGCAGGCTTACTCAGTCTTGTATCGCATTGTCCACTGTGACTGTGGATAAGGACTTATTGAAATGCCAGATCTAAAGAATGCTCGTAGCGAGGATATATTTATCCAAATGCAGCTTCGGCTGATTCTATATATACTTAATCCATGTCATTTATTTTAACCCAAATCATTGTGTGATGATAATTGATGAAGTAGTTATTACTCATTTGCAAGGGTATGTATATGTTAGACGTTTCGGTAAATTTTATGCCTCAAACTTCATTGCATGCAGATATTTAATCTTAAGAAATTTGGGTCACCTTGTTTTATTTACTCATGTTGCTGTATTTTGTAATTCTATTGAAATTTACCATCCATATCTGCATACAACTAAAGTAGAATAAAAGATAGAAAATGAAGAATAGTAGGTAACACAATAAGAGGGGTAAAATATGAAAAAATCTAGCTCATTAAGTCTGGGGAATAATATATATGCTGATCAGCATATATATTACTATGTACATCCATTATCATATTTTAATTTTAATAAAGTTAAATTTTTTTAATTTTTAAGCTAAAATAACTTTTAATATGTCGTATATTTGTTTGAAAAAATATATTGTATCGATATGTAATATCTTTAACGTATTTTTGATTAAGCGATAATTTGGATTCGGAAATGAAAATTTTGAAGATATTAATCGAATTTGTAAGGGTATTAATCTTTTTATCGTGAAAAGGCCAAATGTAACCATTTTTATTAGGGAGGTATCATACTTTTAAGGTTCACATCCATCTCTAATTTTCTCTCCCATCCTCTACTCAACTGAAAACGACTAGAAGCGACCTGTATGTGGTCTACCTGTTTATTGCAAAGACATTATACGTTTCCTCATTTGCATATTTATATTATGTTCATATTTTATTCTTTGTTGTTCCTTGGATTGAATAAAAGGTTAATGTCAACGAATGAATGTCATGGACCAAGCATTGAGTATGTATCAATTTTTATCGTTTTACACTGATGTTGTAAAACATTTTTTTTTAATTTGGCTCTCGATATTGTAGATTCAAATCCACACCTCATAATTCATACAAATAATATACTCCTTCACTAGACTAACGGTTGACTTTGAGAAACAACAATAAACATGTCATAAATAATACAATACCTAACAAGTGCATTATTATATACTTCTTTAGATTCATTTTTAGTTGTCTGGTTTCAGCATCAAGGTGTGAAAATAAAGTGTCGAAAAATGCGTTAAGAAATATCGAATGATAATTAGTGAAGCTATATTATTGATTGGTTTGATGAATTTAACAAAAAGTGAAAAAAAATTGTCGAGAAATGATTTTTTGTAACAGTGCAATAGTGTCGCTTAAGTAGTAATTAGTCCCGAAGTAAATGAAATTTTGAAAGTTCTTGGCTTTGAGGGCCCTGTGCGTTTTACATTAGAAGTTTAGCCTCTTTGCGGGGTAAAAATGCTTTTGTCTCTGAGGAGACAAAAACAACCAGTGAATGCGATTTAATGGGGAAGCGTTGATGCAGGGGACCAAAGTGCAACTTTGATATTCTGAGGGGCTAGCTACGGTGGCCGGCCCATTAAAGGAGCAAAAATGCAACTTGATCGCCATATCGAGGCCGTTTCGGCAATTAAATTCGCAAAAAATATATTAAATATGTAGAATTGATTTTACATGTTAGAAAGACAAGTAACTTGAAGCAAAGAATTGAATTACAGAAAGATAAGTAAATATGAGCGGAGGGAGTGCTTAGTTAGTTGGGCCAGCGATGGAGTGAATGTGCGTTATTGAATAAATATTTAAAAGAAAAGCCATGTCTTTAATTGGCAATGTTATTGAAGGATATGGTGATGGAGGCGTAAAAGGTGGGGGATTTAGTTTGTAATGATAATTAACCATGGGAAGTTCAACAAATTCATGATAGTTATTCTCTAATTCATGGTAGTTATTCTCTAAAGTGATGATATATTTGGTAATTACTTGAAAATATGATCTGAGAACTTCGATCGATGACTGGCTTTGGCGCTAAGCATTATATATAACATTATATATAGGATATATATCTCTCATTTTAGAAAATAATTATTTCTCTAATGTTTATTTCATACAAAATTATATGATTACATAATAGATATTTGTTATATGATGTACAACCATCCAAAACATAACAAAACATAACAGGAAATGTGATAAAAGTGAAAGACAAAAGAAATGCATTTTCATTCATTTTGGTCCAATAAAATGTATATGCAAGCTTGCATATTAAGTATATATAGCCGTCTTAAAGTAAAACATACTCCGTACTCCGCAATTAATCACTTCCTCACTATTGAATTTCTTTTATATATATACACTTGTCTCTTTATTTTGGAGTCTGTTCACTCAATTTCTTCTCATCCTCTTCTTCTTCCTTTTTCGAATTAATAATTTTGAAAGAAGAAAACCTTAGGTGGTCTATAATGGTGGATAACGTTGAAACTGTGTGTTGTATGTGTGGTGATGTTGGGTTTCCGGACAAGCTCTTCAACTGCATCAAGTGTCGCAACCGTTTCCAGCACTCGTAAGTTTCATTTCATTTTATTTTATATATTATGCCACAGGTAGAAGTAGAAATAATTAAATTTGTTTGCTATCATAATGATCCTCATAATTCAGAATAATTCTATTCATATTCATGCTTATTGTATTTTCTTTTGGTTTTTTGTTTTAATTAATGATTTGGTCTCAAGTAGTAAGATCAAGTATTGTAGTTTTGTTTCAAAAGTGGTATACATATTGTATTATGATCTCCGACAGTGTATGTCAAATATTGTACATTCGTTCCCCCATTCTTTATGTCCAAAATAAGGGCAAATTTGAAATATTTTTTAATTTCGGTGACCAAATTGCAAGATTTGTGGCAGTTTCGACTACTAATTTGCAAAAGTATAACTATTTAGGACTAAAATACAATTTAATCCTATTATTTACGATTAAATCAACAATAATTAACTCCCAATACCATTTATAAAAGTGAAAATGTCCTATTTTTTGCAATAAATATTTTTCTTATCATTTCAAGAACTCGAGATTATACGTCATCATTATTATTAATAATATTTGTAACTACTAGCCTAATTCTACGTAGTTTGAGAAATGCCGTCTTGAGAATTAACAAACTACGTTACTTTTGATTTCAACGGACTAAAATTAAAAAAGTAGTTTAAGTTTTTCTTCATTGAATATATAGAAATTGTGACCTTGCAAATACTAGAGAGTATATTATATATAATGAATTCATGAATAAGTGGCGGAATCAGAATTTTTATATAAGAATGGTGGATTATTTGATATTCTATTTATATGAGAAAATATAAAATTTAGGGAATGAAAAATATAATTTTTAGAAGAATAATTATAATTTTCTGAAAAAATACTTAATAAAATTAATTTTTTTCAAAAATTAGTTATGACGACTACTCTACGCCTCCAAGCTTTCCTCGACTGTTCATGATGATGAAGATCATGGGCTTGAACGATCATATTATTCTTCATCATATTTAGTCGTTAATACTTATTAGTGGTTCAGAATTCACACTCTTGATTTTTATCATCGAACGTCAAAAAATTTATTCAAACTTCAGTACTTACCATTTTTTAAAAGAATATAAATGTGTGGTCGAAAATTCTTGCATCTTTTATTCTTGATATTTTATGTTATACATTTAGGCCATGTGTTTCCTGGCGTTTTCTAGCTCTATCATTTACAAATATGATTATATAACCAAATATTTATATATAGGTATTGTAGCAACTACTACAGTAGTGAGGCCTCAGAGCCAATTCAAGTGTGTGACTGGTGCCAAAGTGAAGTAATAAGAAGCTCCGGAAGACAAAGTGTCTCTTCAAGAAAATCAATGGCCATGGCTTCATCAAATGATCATAATAAGCGATCATCCGAATTCTCAAGCGAAAAAAGCAGCAATAAGCATCATGGCCGTGAAGAAGGCAGCACGGTGGAGAGGGGGAAGAACCCTAGCGGTGGCACTCCCTCGCCACGCCAAGCCACGAGAAGGTACAAGCTTCTCAAGGATGTAATGTGTTGAACCACAGTCCATAGAATAAATAAGTGGGCAATATGTAACTGTTTTGTTAATGATTATTATTATCATGTTAAAAATCGATGGGATCGCATTGATGTGAGCTTTCTAATAGTGTCTTCTAGAAACTACTCCTAAATTTAGTATTAGTGATATTTTCAGACTATGTAATTTCTTTTGCCTATTTATGGAGTTTCTCCTTCTGTTAGAGTAGCAATAAATAGTGCGGGTCTGACCTTTTATTGAACTTGTTCTGAGTAATGTATGTAACAGTTTGCAGTAACTTCGTTCAGTGTAATATAGTACTGTTTGTTTTACTTTTGTTGTCTTTTAGCTCTTTTCAGTTGAAATGAGAAAATTAGAAACTACTCCGTATTAAATAGTCTAAATTTGTATATATACCTCAATTATTGAAATCATTACAAATAGTTATTTAAACTTTTCAACCTTTTAAATAAATATTTGGGTGCATTCTTGATATCTGAACTTTTGAAAATTATGGTACCTAAATGTTTTTAGGGCAAAATCAATTTTGACAAAGGCAGTACATTTTGACAAAGGTAGTACAGATAAAAACTTTGTGCTTGAGAAACCAAAAATCTCTTGAAAAATAACAAGTCTTCTAGTACTAAAAAACATTACCGAATTTGCAATGAATCAAGAGCAAGTACATAAATTCTTGAAAAACCACCACCAAAATACCAGAACATTCAATCTTCATCTAGGAAGCCAAAATAGGCATCTGGTAAAGAAATTACTGTAAAAACGTAGTAATTTTATGAACAACATCCAAAAGTTGATGCACATCTTAGTTCTACACACAAAACATCCAAATCAACAACCAAAAATAATTTGTTAAGGCGTAGTAAATTACAAACAGGATCAAAGCTGCTAAGGCACTGTCTGTACTGTAGGTATCATGAACAAGTTTGCCTTTGACACTAAAATGGGTTCCCATCTTATAAGTTAAACGGTCTCGCCCAGTTCAGCACTACGTTGCTAAGGCTCCTGAACTAGTCCAACCACACTGAATCAAAGTTATTAAGAACCTCGGCTAAGACCATCTGTGAGTCCTACTACCCTGCCCATCTCCAAGGAAAGCTCAAGTCCATATCAACAAAAGCTCCTCTTAATAAGGATCTCAAGTCAAAGACTAAGATCAAGTCCATACCGCGCACAGGATTAAGTTGCTAAGGCACGTAGGTTCGGACAACCATATCCCAAGCCAATACCAAAACCTCATTCTAGGTCCTGTACAGGACACATATCCAAATCACGACCCCGTCTAGGACCATATACAAGTCCATGACCATATCGACACTAAGTCCAAGTCCAAGATCCAAGTCAAGCTCAGGCTCAAATTGTAAATGTAATACATTAGCATATGTAGGAGACAATTCGATATCAAGTTGAACGCCTTCAACTTGATATAAAACGTTTCTTAGCGATGCACACACTTTATTATAAAATAAATACTACTTATAATTTTATTTTGATGTATATGGAATATTGTTAATAATTACTTGATGAAGAAGATTTGCCAAAGAATTGACGTATCAAATGGGAGTTAATTGTTAAGATAGTCTCAGATAATGTAATTCTGATACAATTGGCTTCATGTTTGTGGCATGATAACAATCTAGTCCTCGATATTGGTACATGTGTTGTAGTATGGTTCTCGAAAGTGATAAATGTTGTACATTTGTCCTTGTTTGGACAATCAAATAAAGTAGGGACGAATAGGCAATCTTTATGATTTTAGAGAATCATACTTCAATATTTGTGCTATTTTTGGGGATTAATTCACTATTTGAAATTAAATTGCACGAGAACTATATTAAAAATTAAGTTTACGAAATGATAAACCTTGAACACAGCGCACGTCGAAGAAGATGGGGTCTCACTGTTTGATTTCTTGGTATGATAGGGTTTTGTTTCTTTCGTGTGCCTTTTATTGTTGTCAGTTTGACACAATCTCGTCAAAGAAAGAGGGGTAGGGGTTTCCTTAGGTGGAGGGTAGATACACTACTTGCTTTGTTGAGTATTATTCATTGTGGCTGGCTTTGCACTTCTTTGTTGAGTATTTTTTGTCGAGTTTAGTTTTTGAGGCAATTCGCCATTGTTTTTGAGTAACTAAATTGGTATAGTTTGCTTTGTTGTTGATTATACTATATTAATTTTAATTAATAATAATAATAATCTATCTATCTATCTATATCTATCTATATCTATAGATATAGACCTATATATATCTATATATATATAAGCATTTGGCATTTTCATAAGCTTCTTCCATTTTTGATCCTCCTAAAATATTCTTACTAAATATTTTTATTTGAAAAGTTTATGAAGGGTGTAGACGCACAAGAAAATTTATTAAATATCAATTAAAATGGATTAAGATTTACTTAATCAAATTAATTAAAATCGAGCCACCAAAAAAAATGACATGTGGCTAGTGGTTCTCGATCGAGCCCTAACTCCTTAATGCGAAACCCTCTAATAACAAGGGTTTCCGTGAAAATAGTCCCTAATTAAAGTTCATTAAACTTATGGTTTTGAGTTAAAAATTCCCAATTTTATCAAGTTAAAATCGGCCTGTGGCCAAAATCAAGCTTCAAAAGTTTCGAGGTTCAAAATGGAGACTATGTAAGCATGATGATCAAAATAAATGATCCAAAAGCGTCCCACGCCAACATTAAAATGTGTTTCACCTAGAAAAAAAGATCCGCAACCTTTCTTCCTATATTAAAAATAGGCCCCTTTTCACCTCTTTCGAGGAGAATTAATTCCTAAAAATCCGACTCGTCAGACTTTCAAAATTCAACGGTTAAGATCATAATCCAATTCGAAAATAACCCTCTACTATGTGCTAGTTGTGTATTCAAGGCCTTTAAGCCTATAAATACCCCCTCTTATATTCGAAAATAAGGAATATTCTCATTTAGAAAATAGACAAAAAAATAATAATTGAGAAAATACAAAGGATACCTCTAAGTTAAATCTTTTAAACCACCAAGAAAACACCACATATGATCGAAAACACCTCAAGCCCTAAATAAAGTTGCCGGGTTAAGAATTATTACTCAAACGCACAATTCTTCAAGTCAAAAGCAAAATTTATGAGAATCGGGCATGTATCTCTCAAGAAACGCTCGAATATTCGTGAATAAGCTAAAATCACTTCTTGATTATTCATAAATCTTGCATGAAAACCCGAAAAATCTCATGTTTGATTCATCAAGTTCCGTATATATACGAATACACCGAATATTTGGTCTCTATAACCGGAGTCCAGCAGAAACACGCCGTTATGCCTCATGTCTCCGATCAATCGCTGTCATCAACGAGGTTGGGATGCTCAACCTTCACACCGATCATCATTACAACAACAAGCCGGCTAAGGCCGCTGTTTTACAAAACTAAAAAGCTCAAGTCGATCAAATCTCACTAATCCCACTTTTTACAACAACAAGTTGCTAAGGTCAAGTATAGACAAGCAAGAAGCGCAGACATTGCTTCCACAACTTTCTTCCTATCACTCCACACAACTTAAGAGCTCGGAGTTCTATCCCCAACTCAAGCCCCATCAAGACAAGTACCTCCCTCAAGCTACAAAGTCCCACTAAAGACAAGTAGCAATGCAGCCTACTAAGTCCCAATAAAGAGGCAGAGTACGACAAAGTCCCACCTGGGAACATCCCCAAGTCCCACCACAAAAGGTGAAGACTCACACTACAAGACACTTGGCAAAGAAGTTCATCAAGTCCAAGACCCTAGAGCAAGTCCATACAGCCAACGCGGAAATACGCTGCTAAGGCACCCCGGCTCGGACCATATCCATGTCCAGACCAGTCTTAAGTCCATCAAGACCGGGACACATATCCAGCTCATAGAGCTTCTATCCCAAATCAAGCTCAAATCAAGCCAAACTCATACTAAGAGCTTCCTTATCAAGACCCTATCAAATCAAAGTTAGGTCCGATCTCACAAACGTCAAAGAACGCTGTGGACTCATACTGATTGTACGATCCTTCTTCGATTCAATAAACCCCGCATTAATCGAGAATTTTCTCCTCCTACAAGAGGGTTTCTATTTTGTACCCCATTATAATAAATAATAAAAAATTTTTTGCATTATAGTACGTGGCACACCCAAATGGGACCGGCCAACTACCCTTCATCACTCACCGACACCCGAGATGCTCTAAAGTGACTATGTCAACTCCTCTCCATGTATCATATGATACTACAAGAGAAGGAGTCACCACAAGTACTAGAAATACACGGACCAGCCAGACGCCCCTTCCACTCCCTCGCTGAAGTCTCTATAAAATACACTGGTAAAGGTCACCACAAGGTACTTCAGAATACCGGGTCGTGTGACGCCCTCACTCCCGGCCAAGTCTCTCTCGCTTATATATTACCGAGAGCCGAGAAGCATAATAAGTCATAAAGCAGGCTGCACTCTGAAAAGGCCAGAGGAACCTTCTCAACAAATAATATTCAGGACTGACGACAAAGACGGAAGACTCTCGCTAAATCGTGGGCGATACACCTACTAGTGGATCTCGGCAATCAAAGTCTGGCTCATACACCGGCTCTCAAGCAGACTTCTAGCACTACTAACGATGACCGGTATCGGGCTTCTTGGAAGAGAGCAGATGGTCGCATTCATGGACGGTAGAAAACTTATTTAAAAAAATGCAAATATTAAGATGACTCTATCGTCACATGTCAAGAAAGATGGGATGACTCTCAAGAGCATAGAGCAAGAGCATCCTAAATTGCTCTAAAACAAGTAGTAGGCGCCATACCTCTAAACGGGACGGACGCCCATCTATCCCCCATATATGCCATTAAAAGGACCAACGAACACAAGTAGAAATCCGATCACCGGATGATGGAATGATTTCAACAAGACAAATTGGCGAGTATATACCGGGGCAATAAAGGTCAGCGAAGATCGGAGTCACCTTATATACCTACCTAAAAGCATCTATACCTCCCGTGATGTATCACAAATTGAAAATGCCAAAGTATTATCACCGCCTCCAAGTTCTAACACTGATGGAACTGGAATCCCAAAACTTATAGCCCAATTTTTTGAGACTTGAAACAATGCTTGACCTAAGCGGGGACGAAATGGTCCAACGCCGTTTTCTCAAAGTGGAATGCTCGATTGCAAGACACTGGAAATTCTGCCTCATAGACAAGGCTCACCGAAAGTTTAATTTCAACGGCTTCTTCAAGAGTTAAAGAGGACAAGAAGTATGATCAGCTAATCGCTACAAAACAGAAAGTGAGAGCTGAAGCATGCATTTCATCAACCAATGGTAAGCCTCAACTCAAATGCAAGATAACTCTCGCAGTCATCAACATGTGTATACAAGGCATGCACCGGGACCTCGTTATACATTATGTGAATACTTCCTTAACTTTCAAGGCCGGGCAATCAGAGCTCACGCATATTGAGCCAAAGATTGCCGCAAAACAAAGTGGGACTTCCTCTATTCTCGGGCAGCCCCTCATTCAAGGCCAAATATGAGTTAGTTGGGTAAGTTTCAAATCTCAAAAAAAGAAAGAAGCACATACTGCGACTTCAAAAAGCATTCAAGTTCTCATTAAAAACTAAGAAGTGTCAAGTGAGGACTCGACCTTGGAAAGAAAGAACGCCTCACACTTAAGTGAGATGCAAAGAAGATTCTCATTTTTGGAGTCTCGACGTTCTCCTACGTTTGACGAGCTATTGAAAGAAAAGCTCATCGACTAATAATGTCAAAGAGACCCGAGGAGGAAAATAGAAGGACTCGAGCCCAACTTTGCAAAAATATAGATATCAGCATCCTATTAAAAAAATGCTTCATATTCAAAAGAGCTTAGTAACGGATCTCGCAAGAAAGTGGGCAATTACCTCGAAGAAGACAAAGTCTCTGCAACCACATACCCTCTACCATCTTCCAGCCCCCACTCAAGTCAAGGTACCTGCCGACTGGGAGAAGAAGCTCATCCTTGAAAAGTACGGGTCGATTACTTCCTGGACGATGAAGACTACAAATCGTAGCATGTACGTGTCAAGCTCGACGACAACTCAACCACTACGTAAGCATTGGCGGTGACGACACTTCTGCTTCAATTAGTCTCCGCACTTTTGCCATCACATTCACCGATAGAGACCTCGGCCACAAGAAAGACACGGTATTCATAACAAACCACTCTATGTGTAAGGCTATGTAAACGAAACGGATAAGTAGAATGCCGTGGGTAGACGAGGATCAATCAGGAATATCCTACCACCTGCATATCGGGTTCTCGCTAGCATCGCCACCGAAGACTTATAACAAATTCCGCATTATAATTCAAGGTTTTAACCATATGCGGAGCCAACGCCTAAAATTAAGTCTATACTGCGATGGGGAACCGGAAACCACGTACTTGGCTCCATATAATAAATGCCAAAGGTCACATATAACATCCTACAAGGACGACATCGATCCACAGCTGAATACCGTCCCTCAACACTTCACCTCAATCGCTTGAAATAATCGCAGCATGATGGAGAAAATAGTCAAAGGTAAGAAAATCCGTCATAGCGGGTTAATCCCACTGGTTGGACATGCCAAGCATTATAAGAAAAAGGACAAATCCTTAACAGAGGAAGTGGCCAAAGCCATTGGACAATCACCTCCCGAGAGGTCACGAGCAACAAAACACATGGGTTAAATGATACCCAAAACATGACGAGGCAAAAGGATGATCCACAAGAACCCAACCACGTGATCGGGGTATACATCAAAACCACCACCGAAATTGCTCTAATCAAGAGCTGCATGCAAACGACTACATAGCGTAGGTTGGAGAAAAGATGCCTACAAAGCATATACACGAGGGACTGGTGACAATCTCAACTCCTAAAAACAAAATCAAAAGAAAACCGCCTTCTTGAGATCGGGGGCAAACGTAAAGGCCATAACCCTCCCAAAATTTTTAGAAACCGCTGTAGAAAGAGGAATTCTTTACCTCATATTTCAACATAGAAGAACAAGACGAAAACACGTAGGATAGGGGTACCTTCCTAGCCCAAGAGGCGCATGAAGACCTTCATCCTTGGAAGACAATAAAGGAAAGATTCATGGCGCCTCCCATGCATATCAAGTAGTGAAAGACGGTAAAACGTGAGAAGCTGCACGTGAATTCAAAAACACATACCCCGAAAAATAAGTATTCCTCGAGGAGGTAGAGGAACTAGAAGTTCAACGCTTATATTCATGAACAAACCCTCTCCGGGAATACTTTAGGCGATACAAATTTAACGGCATTCAAAGCACATTTGAACTCCTCAACAAGATCAAGACGACTATTATACGCATACATCCACCTAACAGCACTCGAATAACTACGCATCTCATAGAGTAGCGCCTAGACACGAAAATTAACACCCCTCACAAACCGAGGTTGAATTCCAAGAGGAAGGTATACCAGACATGGCCACCTTCCTACCAACAGCACGCAAAGGCCCTCATCCACGGGAAACGACGGGGCGTATTCATATCTACCTTCCCAATGCATGGTCGGGTAAGGAAGGACGAAGAGACGGACGCCTAATATACGAAGTTTGGGGATACAAGTCTGCACGCTAATGTTTCCATGTACAACTAGAGGAACTAGGTCTCAACACCATGTCTATGGTCAAACCCTCGGCAGATCACCTACTGCACAAACCAAGTAGTATTCTGTGACGCAGTTCTACAAGCATGGGACCCACCCCAGACAACACGCTCACATAAGGCACGCCTCCTTGAATGAATGCCCGCCCGAAGAAAAATGCCCAAATATGTAACTCAACAATACCCTATCTTCATGAAAACAATACGGAGCCGAGACTACAAGCCCCGACAAGAGACTATCGCAATGCGGCGATGCACACGTTGTCGAAACCCGAGGTTCAAATATTTCTAAATAAACTCAAGGAACTCACTCCTAAGCATGAGGATAAACTGCCCAACACCCTCCTAAGCAATTTAGGATAACCACCCACCGTGTTCTTTGATACGAGCTTAAACCATCAACCCCACTCCTGGACAGAGTATAACCGGCCCAACCTCCCGAGTACGAGGATAAATTGCCTAACCCTCCTTGGATATGGAGGATAAAATGTCAAAACCCCGAACTACGCTATTGATCCCCAAGGACAATCTTGGGGTACGTAGTAGCTTGATACATATCGTCGCTGTGCCCATAACCTAAAATAATTTCCCTGTTGTTCCACGAAGAGTGTGAACTGAAGGATAGCCAAAAACACGGCAATAAAAAGGACAATAAATGATGAGTTGCATAAAAAAATGCACTATGGAACAATACCACAATAAAGCAAAAGAAAACTAGGAAATAAAGATGTAAAGAGATTCAAACTACTACAATACCCTACAAGGCCTAATCTAGCAATTCTTCTAAGTTCTGCCAAATAGACGCCCCTCGATCGGGCCGGCCTCGCTCGCTTGGATCTCCTTCTAAGATATCAATCAAGCCAGAGGTATCAATTTATCCCAGGTCAAGCTGAAATTAGATTCTCTACTCTTTGAACCCTCGACACTCAAAGTCTCTAGAGCTCAACTACCTCCTCAAGCCCAGCCTTTCATCTTGGACCTCACACGCTCGGGGCTCTGATCTTCAAGGATACCCTAAAAAGAGAGAGCTTCAAGAGTCTCGAGGTATCACAGGCCAAACAACTATCGGCCGGCAATCAATCTTCCTCGGCCTCCGAAAGAAAACATGCAACTTGCCCGAGGTCAAAGAACATCGCCTAAAACTCCATTGCAGACCCCAAAAGTCTCCATGGCGCCTTCCTCTTTCAATACCATCTTGGGAGATTTCTGAAGACCATCACATATACGAGCCTGCAGAGAAGAAGCCCCTGCATCGAGAATGGCCTTTGCCTTGTGGAATCGATCAACGTGGAGTCAGCGGACGCAGACTCCGCCATCTCAATGAGTGCGCCAGAGATCCCCCACTATCGACAAGCTCAAGATACCTCGACTACTCTAATGAAGAAGAGATTTCCACTACCTAAAGAAGAAGAGAGAACAAGTTAGTCTAATAAAAAAGAAAGATTCCATAAGGACACAAAGGGAGAAAGATACTTAATTCTTACGACGTTGTCGTGAACTAAGGAAGGAAATGATGCCTCGGGGACTTCAAGGAATCGTGGAAGCCACCCCAGATCAACGAGATAAGGAAAATGTCCTTTCGAGCGCCTCGGCATGCTTTTGGGTCCCCACTTCACAAAGGTTACCGAAGAATATCTTTGGAAGGACCGGACGATCGGAAACCAAGGTAAAAGGTCGGAATGCCAGTAAAGGCTCTTTCCCTTTTCCCATGCTTCACAGAAGTAGAACGGGAGCCTCAGAAGGGGCAAGCTCACCCAACCAAGTCTTATAGCTAAGAGGGGGAGTATGAGAGGAGGTGCCTAGGAAAAAGTAATCGTCACCGGGTCAAAAATACCTCTCTCGCCAATACTTAAGACCCGTAGGCAAGTCAACCGTCTCTCTCGGGCGCTATCACCCATACTAGGAATCAAGTGAGTATAACCAAAACTACCGAGAACGTAGGGATTATAAGGCTCCACTATGAACTCCGAACCTATCCTATGATTACACCGCCACACGGAGGTCGGCGAAGAGAGCCCAATCGAAAGTGGCGATCGAGACTCGTGGGTCATCATATAAAAAGAAAAGCGCGTACTTTCCCCTATCACGGGGCGAATGGCTTTCCGTGTCACTTCAAACATTTAACGCAAGGCAACAGATGCATCGTTGGAAGCATAAACCTTGGCCCTACCTCAATATGATACCTACCATCCGAAGGTCATCCGGCCTATCGGGTAGCAATGTGTTAGGCATGAAACCCGGCCAAGTATTTCGGTGTCACAACCAACTATCTCTAATGTATTTGTAGCAAATGCATCGAGTAAAAGTGTATCCTTTGAAGAAGATTTTGTTTCCATTTATAAACGAGATCTCGGTAGATATGATTTGGTTAATGAAAAGGCATTACTTGGTAGTCAAGCTAAGTAGATATGATTTGGTTAATGAAAAAGACATTACTTGGTGATCAAGGTAAAAGATACACACAGCTAGAACAAAGAAGGAAAGAGAACCAATTGCATTTAATATATTTACAAGATGGAAATTTTTGTTTATGGTAATCTTTGCCATAAACTTGGTTGTGCCTACACTATATAAATGCCTCTAATGCAGACCTAGAAAGGTGCGAAACAAGAGAGATTTCTACATTGTATTTTGTGAGGCAAACGACCAAGTGAGTTTTATTTTTGTTTCAGAAAATAACGCATCTGGCTGCTCTATAAACTCCTTTAGATTGTACAACTGTTGTTAACACTTGGTTACGACAGTCTTTCTTGTTGTGACTTTTCACGTAGTAAACACATACTGGATACAGCGTGTAGCTGACACAAAGCGATAAAGTCGTGGGGCCTCACCATACATACGTGATAAAGAGTAGAATAAAAAGCATGTAGCAACGGGAGCATTCGCATAAGTCCTTATTTGTAATTCTCTATCATAGTGAAATCGGTCATTACGCAAGTTGCCTCTGCACGTAGGTGCATATTGCACTCCGAACTCGAGCTACCGTATTGTGTTTTTACTTTCGAAGTTGTTTGACTTTTTAATCGGGGCGAACATAGAGTTACCGACAGCTTGTACTCGACAACTATGCACAGGATAGATTATGTTTTTTAATAGGTATCGAGTCGGCACTCTAACGCACAAGAGCGGTAGATCGTAATCTTTGGTGAATGGAAGGTTTTAGGAAAGCGAGGCTCTATTATTCGACCACCTAAGCTGACATGGAACTAACTATGCCTAATCGGAAGGCTGTGATGACCGCATTCCTTAAATCCATGGACACACGAAGATGTGGGAGTGCACGTGTTATATGGACAACACCATCACCGACAACGACGTAGCCGACGCGTTTGAAAGACGAAATGATCGCTGAAGAACAAAGTGAAGTTTTTTTTTGAAGAACCACAAGCCATGAATACTTTCTTCAATCAGATCTCAACATTAAGTTGATATACACATGTATCAGGGCAAAAACCGTGATACTTTCTATAATAAGGAACCTTTGAAAGTACGTATGTCGAGACTCCAACAAGCACGTAACAAGATTCAAGCACTAAAATGGAAGAAGCATTTAATCTATAGGTACGCACAACAACACATTGAAGGATATGGCTAACGAGTCATTTTCATTGGGGGAACCTATGAGTAATGAAAAATTGGTGAGGAAAGTACTAAGAACGTTGCCCAAAAAAGGTTTCGCTTGCCAAGGTAACTATGCATAGTTGCTTAGATTTGACTACCATGAACCGATTTAATTGGTTAAGAATTTAGCTACATTCGAGATGTAAACCCTTAATAATGCGTAATCTAGCAAAGTTAAGAAAGGAATTTCTTTAAAAGTCGCATCTCAGGATGGCAATGATGAAAGAATCGGGGAAACCATAAATATGCTTGCTAAGAATTTCACGAAAACCCAAAATGATTTAACAAGAAAACCACTAACGTGGGAACGCAACCATCGCCATCGACAAAGAGAAAAAATGGAAGAAGTCGCGAAATGCGGAATATTGTAAAGTGTCAGCCGAAAGACCAAAAGGTGGTCTAATGGAGCACGCGAAGACTTTGGACATATTCAAGCAGTAGTGTCCAACCTAATTTTCAAGAAGCAAATCCATCAACTACTTCCTCAACCTCGAGCGAAGAGTCGGAGGATGGACAAGATGATCATGTTAATAACTTTGTGGCCTTTACTGAGTGTTTCAACTAACTGTTATCGGTTATCATGACGACAACGGTAAGGATCTAGGGAAGATATGATTGATGAAGATTTGATTGAGAATTACAAATTGTTATACACCAAATGGATGGAGCTTATCAGATGTATACCAAAAAGCCGACGCTGAAGAAATAAATTGAAGACCGAAACGGTAGACTAAGAAAATCGGTTATAATCAAGACGCATTTAGATTAATCACTTGAGAGCTCAAGTTAATGCACTAAACAAGAGTTTAAAAATGATGAATTCAAGCATGGATATTCTGGATAAAATCCTTGAAGTTGGTAAAGCCGCTAGTGGATAATATGTGTGAATCGTTCGACAAAGAAAAACTATTCGTAATCAAGGAGCTAATAAATTTGTCTCGAAGGATCGGTCCATCCGTCAACAACAGTGAATCAACAAAGAAGGAACTAAGTATGGTATTACATTGTGAAAGAAAGGTCACAACAGGAAAAAGTCGGTGAAACAAGGAAATTACGGTAAAGCGTCGCCGAAAAGACCAAAAGGTATTCAATGCAGCACGCGGCTATCTCTTTGGACATATTCAGTTGTAGTGTCCAACCTACCTCAAGAAGCAAACGAAGAACTACTCCTCAACCTTGAGTGATGAAGAGTCGGAGGATGGACAAGATGATCATGTTAATAACTTTGGGCGGCCTTACTCGAGCTGCCGAACTAACTCATATCACATCTGACGACAACGTATGACGAGGAAGCATAGTGATTTGATGAAGCGATTGATTGAGAATTACAAACTGCTATAATACCAAAATGGATGGAGCTTACCGTGATGTATACCAAAGTGGACGCCGCAAAGAAATAAATCAAGACTCGAAATGCAGTGGACTAAGAAAATTGGTTATAATCAAGATTTATCGAGATTAATCTACTAGTAGCTCAAAGTTAATGCACTAAACAAGTGGTTTAAATGATTTAATTCAAGTACGTATCTCTTAGAGAAAATACTTCAAGTTGGTAAAGCCGCTTAGATAATAATGTGAATTGGGTTCGACAAAGAAAACTATTCGCACCGAAGAAGCTACTAAATTTGTCTCGAAAGGATCGGTCCATCCTCACAACAACAGAATCAACAAAGAAGGAATCAAGTATGGTATTGTCATTAGTTGTGGAAAGAAAGGTCACAATGTGGAAAAAAGTCGGGTGAAACAAGGAAATTACTTCAGAAAGTGTCGCCGAAAGACCAAAAGGTATCCAATGCAGCACGCGAAGACTTTTGGACATATTCAAGCAGAGTGTCCAACCTACCTTAAGAAGCAAACGAAGAACTACTCCTCAACCTTGAGTGATGAAGAGTCGGAGGATGGACAAGATGATCATGTTAATAACTTTGTGGCCTTTACGGGAGTGTTTGAACCAACTCATATCGATATCAAGGGATTTAATAACCGTAGTTTATTTAGGAAAGACATGACGGATGAAGATTTGATTGAGAATTACAAATTGTTAAGACCAAATGGACGGAGCTTTTATCGCGATGTATACCAAAGTGGGACGCCGAAAAGAAATAAATTGAAGACCGAAATGAGAGACTAAGAAAATTGGAAGTTATAATCAAGATGTATTTGAGATTAATCACTCGAGCCTAAGCACGCACTAAACAAGGGTTTGGTGACGATGAATTCAAGTACGCATCTTCTAGAGAAAATACTTGAAGTTGGTAAAGTCGCTAGGATAATACTGAATTCAATTTAATAAAGGAAAACTATTCTAATCGAAGGAAGCTACCACAATTTGTCCGTAACGTTCGTCCATCCGTCAACAATGTGAAAGAGCAACATTGGTCATCAACTAAGAAGGAATCAAGTATGGTATTGTCATTATCAGGAAAAGAGCGTCACATCGCTCGCATCGCCATAAGCCAGGCGGACCAAGAGGGAAGCAAGTATCGCTCCCCACAAACCGACAGTCAAGGCGTAAATACCGTTAGTCAAGTCGCCCACACCTTCTTAAATCGTCATCCGAATTCAGCTGTACTTTTGACAAGGGTTGTTCAACACATGACAGACAAAACGGGTTATTCATTCGATATTCTCACTTAAAGGTGATCATGTTACTTTTAAGCACGGAGGCAAAGGAAAATTGCTGCAAAGGGAGCTGAATGCACGGCTTACCACGCTAATCGATTTATCGTCGGGCGGTTAACATCAAATCTCATTAGTGTAACCCAACTATGTGATATGGGATGAAAGTGTACTTAGCAAGTGAGGTGCACAATCAATGACTCCCCGTGAAAATACTTCAAGCATGCATGAACAAGGTCAACCGAAAAATTGCTACACGCGAGCTCCAAACAAGCTCGTCTCTAGTAGAAAGTGAGAATGTCGAATTATGGCATCAAAAGTTAGGTCATTAATTACGTGTGAATATATTCAACAACTCATTCTCAAAGAAGCTTTTCGAGGACTACCAACATTCGACAAAGACCAAGCATACGAGAAGCTGTGTCGGGCAAACGTACTGCTACTGCCACCAAAAGTCGCAACAGTGGTAACAACTCGTGTACTTGAGTTGATGCATATGGATTTGATGGACCCATGTAAGTTGAAAGTATAGGAGGAAAGAAGTATGTTTATGTACGCTGCTGATGATTACCAGATACGGGTCGAGTTTAGAGAAAATCAATACATTTAAGTGCGAAGCCGATTCCTATAAGTTCAAATGAAAAGGAGCAACATGTTGTGCGAATCGGAAGTTGACCATGGGAAGGAGTTCGACAACACAAAAATTTGTTTATTTTTTGTGTCACAAGGAATTACTCATGAATTTTTCAATTCATTACAATTCCTCAAAGAAAAATGGTGTTGTCGAAAGGAAGAATCAACAACTATTCAATACATGGAACGTGTCATGATTCATGCTAAAAACATCTTCCTAGAGTTTTGGACGTGAGGCTAATAACACTTCTCTTGTCATATTCATAATTGCATCACCTTTCACTGTGCACAAACAACAAAATTATGAAATATGGGAGGGAAAAGCCAAATGTTTAATATTTTTATGTGCTATATTCTTGTTGACGTGAACCAAGGCAAAAATTTGATGTCAATAGTGATGAAGGTATTTTCTTGGGATACTCAATGACATACTGCTCTACGTGTGTTTAACAAAAGTGACTCCGACGGTAACGAGTTCACAAATGCGGGGGCGTTCTGACTCAAGGGTCGGGTATGAACGGAAGTTAACACTCAAAGGATGATACAATCGTCAATAACAATTGATCATATAACAAGGAACAAGAACTAAATCTAATCGATAATATTATTAGGGGGAGATTAACCAAGGTGTTACAACACGAAGGAAGGAACCGCGGACCGGCAGTAAAAATGGCTGGCGAAGTTGGAGAGAGTTGTTTTATATCTAAAGTATGTTCTAAGAATGTTGGATTTGCTTTCTCAAAGACGAAAGACTGGATAATGATATACAAGATTTAGCTGCCCAATTTCAAAGAAATGACATTGCGAACTAGCGTCTTACCCAGGGATAATAACGTGATAGGAACAAAGTGGGATCTTCAAAACAAATCTAACGAGCAAGGAGTTGTTACTAGAAATAAAGTGCTAGTACTGCCGCGGATACTCACGTGGAAGGTGTGTATTTCAGAAACCTTTGTTCGTTGCCGTCGGAGGCCATACATCTTCTTTCTAAGTTTAAAGTACGTTTAATGAAGTTTAATTGTACCGCATGGATGTGGTGAAAAGCACGCTTCGAACGGTAGCGGTTGCCAGCTGCATGTGAGCGCAGCCAAAAGGGTTCATCGATGACGGCCCCAACACGCCAAGTACTCCGATCGAAGAAAGCTAGATGGCTCCCAAAGAAGTCCCTCGAAAGGCTGCACGGTAGACTCACGCATCTATTGATTTTAAGGGATATATTCGGGAGTGAACCAAACCAAGACTCGCTTTTGTTAAGCATGAGAATACCAAATTGATTTAACGCAAATCTATGTTGACGACATAATATTTGGGCGGGATGTTCAACAATCGGGTACAACAAGCCATCCAACGATGAAGTCGGAAAGTTCAAGAGACGAGCATGGTCATGAGATGAGTTATTTTATGGGATTGGCAAAAGCAAATGAAGGACAACATTTTCATCTCTCGCCCAATGCCAAGAACACGTGAAGAAATTTGGGCTTGAAAATAAGTCGAAGAGGACACCGCTACAAGTCATGTCAAAGTTAATGTTATGTATATGGTGGATCGGTCAATGTAAGCAACTACAGGAGCATGATAGGAAGTCTTCTGCCTACAAAGAAGAGGCCGAGTATTTCATACTGCTGAATATGTGCTGTGCTTCAAGTGCACTCCCCATGAAAGCCATTTAAATCAAGTCAAGAGGCTTATCAAATATGTGAACGGTATCAGGATTATGGTTGCATTTTTGATACTAACAGCTCTTTTGGTAGGGTATTGTGGGATGATGATTGGGCTGGAAATATCAAGATAGAAAAAGCACGCCTGGTTGATGCTTCTTTTTGATACACCATTTCTAGTTTAGCAAAGAAGCAAAACTCGATTTCTCTCTTAACATCCGAAGTTCGGTCATTATTAGCCGAAAGTTAGCTTGTACACAACTCCTCAAGCCGATGAAGCGTATGCTTGAAGAATACAATGTTAGTCAAAGTGCTATGACTTATATCAGGACAACTGAAAGTGCTATCAATATTTCAAAGTATTCCAGCTGCTAAAGATACCGAACCAAGCATAAGTGGATATTAGGCACCATTTCATAAAGCGGAGTCATTAAGACAAAGTGATATCCTTGGAGCATGTGTACAATGCATAAACAACTTACAAATATATTCACTAAAGCCCTCGATGCACCGATTTGAATCCTTTGAGGTCTTATCAATTATGTATTATTAACAAATACCAACCAAAGAAGTGGTTGTAAAGACTGAGGTACGAGGTTAATAATGCTAAGTTATTAACCGGTGGAGCGGAACAAGTGTTCTCAAAAGGTTAATACAAGCACTTATAGCTGATGGGCAATGACTAAAGGTTTTAATTTTGATGAATATATTTTGGCGGGAAAAATCAAAGGAGCGGTTAATGACTAAAGGCAACCGTGGATTTATTTATTCAGGGCGCGATTTGGCCCTTTAACAACCCACATTCCTTTTGAAAACTTTCCATATATTTTGTCAAACAATACCAAACCTGCCATTAATTCTCTTCAAATTCATCTTATTTCTTTCACAATCCTCACAACTAATCACACAAACCATTGCCTTCTCTACCTAAACACTCATAACCGCACCATATTTTCTCAAAATCAATCAAAAATCCCAAAACTAAAAATGGTGAAACTCAAGAGGCCTTTAATGTCAGAAAGCCACTAAAGGAAAGAAGAAGAGAGTAAGGATCAAGATTTACGCATTTACTAAAGGGTAAACCCTAATAAAAAAAGTGAGCCTGTAAGCGCAAAGTGTCGGGCGTCGAATCATAGCCTTCCCATGACAACAACGGGAGGATGAAATTGTTTTCCGGCCCCATGCTATCTGTGATGTATTCCACAATAGAGGTAACCCCTACAATTCAATAACAACTATTTACCTTCTGTGATTATTCGACGTCCGCGAACCGGAGCAACCCTGGGATCGAGTACGGATAATATGGACGATGACGATGCCAAGTAGAGAAGTCCCATGATGAAATTGATGTTGAGGGGAATGTTATTGAAGAGGAAGTTGCTTCAATTGTTGAAGAAAGTGTCATCGACTCTTCGCGCGACGCCGTAAACTACGTGACGCGTCGAACCATCTGCCACGCATGAAAGGGGCATCGGTGAACCCCCTGTTATTTTTGAAGATCATGCCAGAATAGATGCTAGTGGTGGTGCTGCTGGCGATGATAATGTGTCATGTGTTGAGGACATGATGACTAAAAAATACAAAAACTGGGCAATCGGTGGTCAAAGAATGCGATCAAAGTGTCAAGGACAATGTGGATGGATGGAAGGATTCTATTTCCTGTAGGAGCATGCCAAGTGGTGCCTAACTGCTACGGACAATTGCCGAGGGTATGGATACCGAACACCAAGTGTTGATGACATCGAGTTTGTAACCACAGAGTTACTAAAAACGTGACACCAAGTTGTCACCGATTAATTTACCGACATCGTCTCAAGAAATTGATACCATGACGCCGATATCGGTGATATGACTCCCGAGAAAGCTAGTCAGAAAAAGAACAAGTCTAAGAAGAGGAAACTCGAAAAACTAGTCGATATCGGCCGAAACTTCTAAGCCAGCAAGGTTAAGAAAAGAAGAGAGGCGTCAAAGAGAGCCAGAAGCGTCGGTGGTAAGAGCAAGGAAGGTCAGAAGTTTAAGACCGCACAAAGATAACGATGTCGGTAGTTGTACCAAGATACCGAGTTCCTCCTATTGTTCAACCATCTGTCAAGACGAGCGTGTTGCCTCGGCATGAACCACAAGGATAAATGAGGGACGACTAGGCGGTGAGCTCCGACAGCAAGATGTTGTCGCCGCGATGGGATAAAAGGAGGAAGGCTAAAGGCAAGCTTAGAATGAATGAGAATAGAACAAGAATTGGGAATCGAAGGATTCCTAGAAATGTGGCAGCCGTACCCACAACCAATGTGTCACTACAATTCAACAAAAGCAAGCTGTATGGAAGCTCAGGGCGAATGTATCGCATTGCCGCCGAAAAATTGTTGTCAGTTGGTGACTCAAAAGAATCCTAACATCATGAGCATTCTGGAGGAGGCAGGAGTGATGCCAACTGTTGAAGCTGCTGGCCCATACTATCCGAAGCTGGTCCGAGAATTCATATGCACATTTAATGAGGACATCGGCATATCGCTACCCCAATCACCACAAAGATAACCTTCGTGAACTCGTAGACTTTTGATTTCTCTCCTAGGCTGATAAATGACTACTTTGGGAGACCTAATGGGGGTAGTACGGGGTACAACCTAAGGCCTAATGATATTGTCAAAGTACAACTGTGAGGAGCCATCACTCATGGCCTCACAGCGACTCCCTTCCTCAGAGTAAGCTCAAGTAAGTATGTCAAGGCTTATACAAGGTTTGTGTAGCTAATTGTTGTGCTATACAAGGCTTGTGTAGCTAATTGGATTTCCACTACCCATAGCACTAGTATATCTAACGTTGGGGAAGGTCTTTGTAAATGATAGCACTACAAAGCCATTTGATTTCAGCTCTGCCTCAGACACAAACTCATGGCAATACGCCCAATCCTATGCCGAAATAAACCATAGTTTATCCAAGCATGACTGTAGTATTTTCCAGCCTAGAACGAAGATATTTGACTACGTACAATACCGAGGCACCACTGAGTTATAACCTACCGGGCCCTAACCGGAGCGGTGAACGCATTGTAGCCGATGCCAACAAGACCACTTACCAAATGAAAGGGAGCTCGTGGGAGTCGCATCGATGGACCGCCGCCTTTTGCGAGATGAGATCAGATATTTGGATGGGGTTATTTAGTCTAGCTTACAGAATCTGTGGCTGGAAGCTCGGTCAGCGGGAGCTTCGAAACAAGCGAAGTTTATCCCGACGACGTAGAGATGAAGTTCCTATCCATGTCTTTAGTAAGCATTTGTGCTCTTTGATGCCTTGGTTATGTTTTTGGGATAAATAGGGGGAGATGTCCGGATCGAGAACCCTATGGTGATGTATTTTTCTTTTGCCCTGTGTTTTGAATATCTGGTGGTGTTAGCCTATAATGGCTTTATGTGTTTTATGTTTTATATATGGCATCTGTTTAGCCATATGTCTTTAACTATTGTGTACTGACGTTTGGATAAATGTGTTCGTTCCATCTTATGTTTATTTACGGATATTTACGCTCTTTCTATTTGCAAGTATATCACATTGTTGAATTGTAATGATGTCTGAGTTCTCAAAATTATGCATGAAAACTTACCCAAATGGAGAGTTTGTTAGTGCATGAAAATTGTCAAGTATTCGCGATATCACATTGGCTGTCTCCTAGCAGATAGTAGCAACGGATAAGAGGCAAAGTGTATACTGAAAGAAGATTTTGTTTCCATTTATAAAGGAGATCTACATTAGATATGATTTGGTTAATGAAAAGACATCGGCAGTGATCAAACTAGTAAGATACGATTTAGTTAATAAAAAGACATTATAGTGATCAAGGTAAGAAGATACACTAGCTAGAACAAAGAAGGAAAGAGAACCAAGGCCTACAATGTAGACCTAGAAGCATGCGAAACAAGAGATTTAAATTGGATTTTGTAAGGGCAAGCGATCTTTGAGGAGTTTTATTTTTGTTTGCTTAAAGAATTTGAATGTATGGAGTGCTCTATAAACTCCTTTAGATTGTACAAGCATTGTTAACAACTTAGTTCGGCAAATTCTTTCTTATAGTACTTTTTCAACGTAGTAGAAGCACATACTAGGGGATAGTAGTGTGCGGTGGAGGATAGGTGTATTGAAGTCGGGAGGCACGGACTTGTACACATGAGATAGGAGTAGAATAGGCATCTGGATAGGAGTAGAAGATAGGGCATAGAAGATGGGCGTTGGCGTAGAGTCTTTTTTATAATTCTAACATAGTAGAATCCGCCCGTTTAGGCGGGTTGCCCCCAAGCGTAGTTGCATGTTGCTTGAACTAGGTTACCATATCGGTGTATTTTTACTTTTGAGTTGTCGTACTTTTTAGTCGAAGGTAGTCATAGAGTTATTGACAGTTGTACTGACAACTGTGTACGTGTGATAGATTAAACTTTTTCATAATGTGTTGAGCATGCAAATAAGACCCCATCCAACTAAAGAGATAATAGCGAGGGGAAACACCTACAGGCGATAGAGGAGTTCGAGAGAAAGAGATATCTGAGACAGACTCCTATAGGTGCAAGAAAGGATATGAGGTGCCAAACTTACCTCGTAGCCATTTGCCATGAAACTGGCAGGTGCCAAACTAACCTCGTAGCCATTTTACCATGGCGGGTCATCTTGAACACACCGGCCGCGAATAAAACTTCCGGGCGGTCTGCAAAGATCGAGGGACCCGATGCATTCTTTACTAAGAGACTGAGATAGACATTCGGCTGTGGGGACAACTTCATCAAACAAATTCCGTCACCGAGAGACTCCCAAGATCAAGCAATCCACGAGGGGATATCGACTGACTCCCACAGAGGAATAATAAGAGTATTGGCACTTAGGGACACCGGTGCTTTCATGGGGAATGTCTTCATAAATTCATCCGAACAATCATAAACACAAAGAAGCCTACGTCGCCCGATTGAGAAAGGCATCAATGACATAGCCAGTAGTATGTCCTCGATCCGTTCAATAACCCAGGATATAATCAAAGTTACCACGGATCTTGAGGACTGCAAGCCATAGCATGACTAGAAGATATGTATTGCTTAGAAATGCAAACCCTTTAGGAGAATTGAGGAGACGGTGGTTCCTTTCCGAGGTAGAAGAACGAAGGGTGGGCCATTGAGTAGCACATGATGGAAAATAATATGGATATATGAGTATAAATAAAAATCCATAATTCCGAGGGGATGCTTAAAAGTGCTTTCATTTATTATAGAAAAATATATAATTACAATATATGAGCAGTACTTACGATGCGAGGGGAGGTAAATTCCACCAAAAACCACACGCTTAATTCTAGCGTGGAATTTGAGCTTCCTGACTCCCGCATTTACTTGATATCAATCGTATGATATCTCAGGTTAGTCGCGAGGAGAGGTTGAATCGAGAACCGATTTATGCTAGTAAAAACAAGGATGAACAAAGAGCAAAACCCCAAAATTCTTGGGGAGAATTTCGGCCAAGAAGGCGGCTACTACAAGTGTTTGGTAGAAATATTTTTTCCTAAAACTTATGTCATAAAAACCCTAAAAGTTTTTCTTATATGGGGCTAGGTTAAAAGCGAAGCCCAATAAGCGACTTCCGTTAAGTATTAGCTTGACTGCGTTAGCTTTCTATTAGTTCGTTAAGACCTTTATTGGGGTTGCTAATGAGTTGAACTATTTAATTAGCAGTGCAAATAGTAATGAGTCGATATCAATAATCTTTCAAGTTATTGATAAATACTAAAATTACTTTTCGAACCAATTAAATAACAATTTGAGTGATTCTATTTATTGTCGATATTCACCATAAAATGCTTAGAACCGCATGATGAGAAATACATTTCGATTATACGATTCTCTTTAATTTCATACGCAAAATATAACTTTCAGCGTCCTTTGTATTGTGACCTTCTAGGCTCACATAATAGTAAATTTAATATAATAATAATAATTTACCAATTACTATTATTATAGCGATTAATGAAGTAAGATCTAGCAATCACTTAATAACCCTTAAATTATCATGAGAACCAGCACAGTAATATACAATTACTAAGTTGGGCGCTAAGTTACGATAATCACATTAACTAAATGGTCAATGAATTGGGAACACAATTGTCGCAGCCAGGCACCAATAAATGGAATCAATTCTCATTGATTCCAACAGCGCAACCTCTTACTTGAAACTGCAGCTACTAAGGTAGTCACACTTATCTTCCTTTGAGCCCAGCTCTATGTAGAGGTCAAAAATTCTACACCGGAGCAGTCTCAAAAGATGGGCGCGGACAAATAAAGCAGGACAAAAGCCAAGGGAAGCGTGTGACAAATCCAGACACCAAAAGCATGAAGACAAAAGCAAATCAAATCAAAGTACAAGAGAAGTATGAGATGCACCTTATACTTCAGGAAGGAATGAGCACCGACTCAAGGATCATGTCATCCAAAAGGGGTGCCTACCCCTCCTTAATAGCTTGGCTTATCAACGCCAAGCGGAAGTAAAGTAGGGAGATGGACGTCCATCTTCAATTCATGCATTACTCACGCTATCAAATCGAAAGCAAGAAAATACATAGAATCGAAAGGCGATCTAGGCGAGAGGGTTGGAAGGAGCAAAGAAGGAGGCGTCCACTTACTTGCCGGCGTCCCTCGGGCGAGGATGTACGAGCAAAGGACTAAAGCATAAATAGAATGATTCCATGAACATGTGGTCAATAGAAAGGAAGAGGACGTCCTCCGCCTAACTAAATACATCGATACTCGAGGTCATTTAGACGATATATGCAAACTACGACTCGAAGGAAAACTTCGAAGCATAATGAAAGTATTAGAAGACTTATGATCATCAACTACCTCACTAGTTGAGTCTCTGAATCAAGCAATCGAAGACCTTATAAGTCGATCAAAGCAAAGGGAAAAGGATAGCAAAGTCTAAAGGAGTCCATGCTATATGCTCAAGGCCATCTATCTATGTGAATGCACAAATCAAAAGAAAAACATACTCGGACATAGCCTCACGCATGCTTATCGGGTTGGGCGACCCGACCTCGAAGTGCCGAGAGAAATTAAAAAAAATATGCAGAAACTAGACTCATAAGCGAGTCTGTGAGAGTAAATCTTACCCCAAGCCCGGACATGAGTTGGGAGAAAAAAATCCCAAAGAAGCAACAAAAGCGTGAAAGAGAAATTTCGGTAATATCTTAAAATAGTCACTTTCTGGCTACTGGCGAGAATTATGAGGTTCACTATACTCCAAAAGAACCTTCTCTTCGTTATGTTTCTAACGATATAAGGCCGGCTCAAAAACAGACTTATAACGAAAAGGTTATGGGCACAATTATGAGGCTCACAAACAAGACAGAAATTTTGACGAACCAAAAACATGCAATTCAAGAAAATGACTATGCTAGATATTTCAAAGGAATATTTAAGCATCTAGTTAAGCATGTACAAACATAATCATCAAAGGGATTCATCAAAGGCATAAAAATTCATAAGAGTCAAAATTACTACCTTTGTACAAAAGCTTGATGAGAAATCGCAAAGGGTGGCCCAACTTTATGTCTCATCAACTTGAGAGCTTGAAAGCTATAAATAAAAAGACATTAATGATGATATATGATCACGTAATGTTGAAAGAAATAATGAAAATCAAAACAAAAGAAAATAGAGGGAGAACCTCACCTTGGGAATCGCGCGCTAGGGCGGGACAAGATGATGAAAATTGGTATTTTTTTTTACTCATCCTATACTTATATAGACCTCATGGGCCAATTACCCTAAAAGTTCACTAGCCTTGTCTTGTTGGATAAGAAGGTTCTATAATTTCAAGACGAAATAAAACGGACTAGCCTATTGATGGCTAGGTTCGAAAATTCCCATATACATGGGTCGGATGATTTATTTATTTTTTTACATGAAAAAATATATATCCCAAATATTTGATAGACCCGAAAATTGGTCTGAAAATTCCAAAAAATCGGATTAAAATTAAGATGATTAATTCCGAAAATTCATAGGATTAAGTATAATCATTTGAAAATATCCGACATGTAATAAATTCATGTGGAAGATATTGACTTCGTCAAATCCAAAGGATTCGGATTAATATAAATTAGAGTACTACACCTCTAAACATACATTAATTATCTAATAAATTGAGAATTTAATGGAGTGGCAACATGTAATACGTCATGTGCTTAATGAGCCCATATAACTCGATTCTCTAATAAATTGAGAATTAAATGGAGTGTAACATATATTACATCATGGTAACATGAGCAGATAACTTCGAATCTCTAATAAATTGATAATTAAATGGAGTCTTAACATATGTCACGTCATCTTAACGGCAAACCTAGATAACTAAATTCTCTAATAAATTGAGAATTAAATGCGTCTTAACATGTAATACATCATGTTAACATTAAACTCAAATAATTCAATTCTCCAATAAATTGAGAATTGAATGGGAACAAACAAAGTCGGCATTAAATCCACGCAATTTAAAGTCTTCATTAAGTCAAATACAAAGACTTGAAATTAAGGATCGTAAACATGCAAAATGCGTCTGATAAAATCCTCTGAATGAGTCGACCTGTTATAAGTCGAGTTAGCGAGGATCGCGTGATCAAGGCACCACAACAAATCATATAAGCAGGTAATCATCCTTTAAATTCCCCAAATGACATGGATGATGACCTAGGACCGCAGTTCGAGTTAAATGCATTTGCAACAAGTCCGAAATTGGGTTAACCATCAGCTCTGGACCTCCTGCAGAGGGGAGCATTGATGACCCGGATCAAGATGAGTAATAAATTCTCATCAATAAATGATCTAACATACATCCAATAAGTCGAATAAGAGACCGGATGTCAAAGGAACAACACATGTTGGAAGTAAAAATTCCTTGAAATATCCACATGTACTACATTCATGTTGGAAAATGAACACTATCTGGGTCGAAGACACAGCCTCTACGTATGGACCAGTTCGAGGGGGCAATCACATAGGCAATGAAAATTTACTAAATAATAATTAAAATGATTAAGTTTACTTAATCAAATTAATTAAAATCGAGCCACTAAAAAGTGACATGTGGCTATGGTTCTCGGTCGAGGACTAAATTTAATGTGAAACCCTCGTACGAACAAAGGTTTCCGAGACAATAGTCCCGAATTAAAACTACATTAAATTTTGGATTTGAGGATAGAAATCCCCAATTTTATTGGGTTAAAATCGGCTCTAGGGGCTAAAATTAAAACTTCAAAAGTTTCGGAGTTCAAAATGGAGACTTCAGAAGTTATGAGGATCAAAATAAAGGCTCCAAAAGTTCGGGGATCAACATGAAAATGTGTTTTACCTAGAAAAAGATCCGGAACCTTCTTCCTATATTAAAATAGGCGCCCCTTTTCAATTCTTGGAGGAGAATTAATTCCCTAAATATCCGGCCAGTTCGAGATCTCGCCTCAAACTTCAGGTTAAGATCATGATCAGTGAGAAAATAAATCAACTAATCGAGAAGCACGTATTGAAGGCCCAAAAGCCTATAAATACCTACTTATTTTCGAAAATAAATGAAACGGATCTTAGATTCGGAAAATACACAAAAAACATCTAAGAAAATACAAAGGATACAGGAAATTCTCTAAGTTAAATGCTTTTAAACCACTGGGAAAAACACCACGTGGTAGGTGGAAAACGCCTCCGGTTATCCTAAATAGGGCGCCTAAAATTAGAACTGTGCACAAAACACAATAATTCTTAGTCGAGGAAGCGAAATCGATGAGAATCGGCCACGAATCTCAAGAATGCTTGAATATTGAAGAATAAGCTAAAATCACCGATTATTTATAAATCTTGTATGAACACACAGAAAAATCTAGGTTTAATTCTTAAGTTCGGATATAGAATAACAGCTGAATATTAGGAGTCCACATAACTATAGTCAGTGAGGAAACACGTTGCTTTAAGACCTGTCGTCGATGGAAGATTAATAAATCGCCCAAGGTTGGATTCACCGACCTTCTGCTTGATAAATCAGCTGCGTGACAATTTGCTAAGGCGTATAGTATAAGCTAAAAGCTTGAAGTGAGGTCAAATCTCGCTTCAAATTAAAACTACGGCCCGACAAGGCTGCTAAAGGTCGTTATAGTACAAGCTGACAGGCGTACGGTGCTTCAATAACTTGCTTGTTATCACTCCCTTTGACTTTAGGCTCGAAGTTCTATCCCCGAATCAAATTACTGAAGACAAGTAGCCTGCCGAGCTACAAGTCCACTAAAGACATGTGGCCCATGACTACTAAGTCCCAGCGATGTGGCGGCTACATAGTCCTACTTAAGGAGGAACATCCACTCTACGTCACATGAGGTGAAGACTTACAGGCTATGAACACTTGCCAATGAGTCCATCGAGTCAACATAGGCCGGAGATCACGGCGAGACCCAATTGAAGTCCATTACAACTAACGTAAATCTGACTGCTAGGCCATTTCGGGCCGTCTCCAGTCAGGCCAGGTTTTGAGCTCCATCCAAGGCTGGACGCATTTCCGGCTCATGGGGTTTGTCAGAGTCCAACTCAGTCCAGAGACAAATCAATTTCGAGTCATGAAATCAATTTGAGAACAAATGCAGGAGGCTTGTCGAGACCTGTCAGTCGAAGCCGAGTCCACCGTCTCTCACAAATTGTCGGCCAAATGCTTAGGAATTTCATAGTTTTAGACGATCGATCTCTTGATTTGATAAAGCACTTGTCATTGAGGAATTTTTACTACGATAGAATTTTATTTTATAACCTTTTATAATAAATAATAAAAATTCTTCTTTCTATTATATTTAGATCATAGCCAATATTGAAGCAATAAACTATAAATTCCGACTGCATATTTATATTGGTAGACCAAAAAATTACATTGGGTGAAAAAGACCAATACCCTAGCGAAGAAATAAAAGCAAACCATTTGGTAGAATCACTTATTAGTCGCTCTACATTTACTAAAAGCAATGCCAAGATCGTTCAATTTCTTAAACAAGATCGTTCAATAGTAGATGGAATGCACACAAGTATAATAAAATACCAAAGACATGTATATGATAGCTGATAATAATGAAGTGAAACATCAACTATCATACAAAAATTTGTCCTTATTGCTTTGTATTATTTTTATTTATTTGTAATTCTGATAAACTTTTTCAAATTTTAATTAAAGTATTATATATATTATATACTACCTCCATCTCCAAAAGATTGTCATATTTTAATTTTAATGCGTTGACTTTTTTTTTTAATTTTGAACTCAAATAACTTTTAATGTGTTATATATTTATTTGAAAGAAATATCGATATCACGATATTTTCAACATATATCTTTCTTATTAAACGATAATTTTGATTCAAATAAAAATTTTAAATGTCAATCCAGATAAATAGAGAAATTTTTGTTAATCTTTAAATATTTTAATATAATATTTAATGCATATAATAATGACAAATTTGTCTGTATCACCTTTAAACGATAAATGCATACTAAAGGTACCTATACTCCCTCCAATTCATAATATAAATCGCTTAATCCGTTTTAATTTTATTCATAATATAAGTCGCTTAATCTATGTTACACCATATTTGTTTCAAATACACCCTTAATTAATTAAAAATATTTCTCATAAGATAATAAAGTTTTCAGTTTTAAGACAATCATTTAATCTCTTCCACTATAAAAGTTAAATCACAAAAATAAGAAACAGAACTTTTGGATCCTTAATAAATATTAAATGAATGTTAAAATTGTCAAATGTCGACTATCTTATAAACCGAAACACAACATAAGTGACTTATATTATGAATAGGAGAGAGTATTAGTTTGAGATAATCGAATAATTACGATTGAGCTAGCACCGCACTTTAATCCGTATGATCGGCGTCGAATCTCGTTGTAGAAATAACTTTGTGCGCTAAGCGATTAAAATTATATTATATATATCGTTTAGTGGTGGGACTTGAGAGATAATGTCGATACTTTCGGAAAAAAAAAATCGATATCTGAGACTAGTATTAATTGAGTAGTATTTTTATGTCATGGAAAATAATACATTTGAAATCGTTCGAATTTAAAGTTTTATGCCAAAAAGTGGAGAAATAACAAAACTTTACCAAGCAGGACCTTACCCCGTCACATATCTACTTTCATCCATTCTTACTCTTACGTCAAAACAAACCCTTTAGGCCACTTTCCTATTTTGGCCGAGCTCCGTTTCTTGCCCCCCCCGCGAAATTTTTCTTCCATTTCTTCTCTTCCTTTATGGCTCCTGCATGCATCCTCTACTCTTGAGGTAAGAAAGTTTGAAACTTTTTGTGATATTTCAATTTTGAGTTGACTTTTTTTCCAAATTTCTTTCAACTTTATTGTGATGTTATAGGACCTTCAATATAGTTGTTTTGGGAGGAGAAGTGTTGATTTTGATGTTGATTGGAGAATATTATTGAGTTAAGTTGTTCTTGAGGTTAGGTAGTATTTGAGTTTTTTGAATTTAAGGTTGTTAGAAATTGTTTAAAGTGTTAGAGTTGGGGTAGGGGAGTTGGCCGAAATTGTTGAGAGTTGGATGGTTGAAATTTAATCGTTTTATTAGTCGTTTAAATGCGCGTAATAATCTTTTCCACCTAGAGTTGATAACTTAAATATTGTTAAAAGTGGATAGTTAAAAACTAAAATGTGTTAAGGGTTAAGTTGAAACCTTAAGTTGAGTAGTTGATGACCTAAACCTCTAAAATGGAGATTTATTTAGCGAATATTAAAGCGGGGTTACGATTGTAATAAGTAATGGTATATTTTGGATGTTTGTGATTAGGCATGGGCGTAGAGGAAAGCGGAACTTGGATTAGCTAGGCGAGGTGTTTATTATTGCTAAATTTGAGGGTGAGTATTTGCTTTCGCTGGTGTAGATTGTTGATTTAATTTCTAGAATGTGTTGATTTTGGTGTGAGCGTGTTTATCATATGTATGTTGTGTTGATTGTTTGTGTATGATTAGTTGGTTGGTAGTTATGTATTAAGTGTGGTGTTTTGTGGGATATATATGCGTTTAAAGGTTAGATTGAGTCGAGTTGGGATGAGTTGATTTGCGGCGTTTTTTGATCGTATTGGGGTTTAGGATGGTTTTGTTAGTTGAATTGACATTGGATGAGTTGTTTATGGGTTGTTGATGTATGTTGGAGTTTTACTATACGGTATTTTCCTTATACTACGGTATAAGTGCGTTGTATTTGTCACCAAGTACCTGCATTCTGAGTGCATTGTTTAGCTTGTAATAATAGAAGGACACAAGTTTCTCCTAGGGTTGAGGGTTGATTCACGTGCGCTTGGTTGCTTAGAAATCCGGGTTTCATGGTTGATGATAGTGGAGGTAGATCGGATTTCGTGGTTGATGATAGTACTTCTTTGAGGATGAATGGTATTAGGTTGTTAAGTGTAATAAATGATAGGAGTTGAAGAAGGAGATTCTTGATGAGGCTCACAATGCTCCTTATAGCATGCGTTGGGTAGCACGAAGATGCTTGTCGGGACTTGAGGTTAGTTTTATTGGTAGCACGGAATGAAGAGAGAGTTCGCGAGTTTGTAGCGTTGGTTTACAGCCGGCGGGTAAAGATTGAGCATAGACACCCCTACGGGTTTATTGCGGCCAACTTCCCGATTCTGAATGGACGTGGGAGAACATCACCATTTTTTTCTTATTCGGACTTCCTAGATCGTCGGCGAGCATTAGGATTTGGGTGATCGTGGAATGATTATCGAAATGCGCTCCCTTCCTACCGATTAAATCGACTGATGGACCTGAGAGACTAGCGAAGATTTATGTTGATCAGATTGTGAGATTGCATAGGGGTTCGATTATCGTTATCTCGAGCCGTGATCGAGGTTCGCCGAGATTTTGGAGGTTTTCAAAGGAAGATTTGGGGACCCGATTGATTTAGTACATCTTTCCATCCGCAAACGGATGGGCAATGAGGAAGGGCGATCAGGACTTTGGAGGATATGCTTCGAGCGTGTGTTCTGAGTTTCGTAGGGAGTTGGGATGATGAGTTGCCTAAGATGGAGTTCACGTATAATAATAGTTTTCATGCTAGTATCAAGATGACACCATTTGAGGCGTTATATGGGCAAGGTGCCGTACTCCGAGTTTTTTGGAATGAAGTGGGAGAGAGGAAAGAGTTATTGCTGCGTGTTAGTTGAAGGTCGGTGGAGAATCAAAGTTGATCATGACACGGGCTTGACCCTGGCCAGACCGAGGAAGAAATATGTTGATCGTCGCCGAGTGGACTTGTGTTTCGAAGTTGGTGATCGGGTATTTCTTAGGGTATTTTGAGGAAACAATTGTGGTGGCCTTGGTGAAGTGTTGTGGAGGAATCGTGGCGTTGAGGGAGGCGACATGGGGAGCCAGGCATGACTATGAGAGTCATTACCTGTGCTTTTCGTGTAGGGAGGTAATTTGTTGTTGTTGTGTTGTTTTTGTTTCACGTGTTGTATGTCTGCGAGTTGCGTAAAGTGTTTCTCTATTGGTTGTTGAGTTGAGAAATTCGAGGCGAAATTTTTATTAGTGGATAGATTGAAATAATTCGTCCCAAAAGATTAAATTATATTATATATATCATTTGGTGGTAGGACACGGAGATAAATAAAAATACTTTCGGAAAAAAAAATCGATATACGAGACTAGTATTAATTAGGCTAGTATTTTATATCACGGAAAATAATACATTGAAATACGTTCCATTAAAGTTTTATGCCAAAAAGTGGAGAAATAACACGGCTTGCAAAAGCGGGACCTTACCACCATCTAAATATCTACTTCCACCTACATCATTCTTATCTTCATCCAAAATAAACCCACCAACCCCTTTTCCCCATTTTTTGGGCCAGGCTCCATTCTCCTCCCCCCACTCCCCCGACATGTTTATCACTTATATTTGTGTTGTTGATTGTTATTAATGATTAGTTGGTTGAGTAGTTGTGGTGAGTGTAAGTATTTTTGTGGGATATATATGTGTTTTGAGGATTAGATTGAGTCAAGTTGGGATGAGTTGATTTCAGTTGTTTTGATCATATTGGGGTTTAGGATGTTTTTGTTGGTTGGATTGACATTGGATGAGTTGTTTATGAGTTGTTGATGTATATTTGAGGTTTACTATCGGTATTTTCCTAATACTCTACGGTATAAGTGCGTTTTATTTGCCCCTCGTACCTCGTTATGAGTCGTTGTTTAGCTTGTGTCGGCCGGACACAAAGTTTCTCCACAGGGTTGAGGGTTGATTCTGGTGCTTGGTTGTAGAAATCGAGATTTATATTGAGTTGAGTTGATCGAGGTTGTTGAGTTAATTGATTTAGGTTGGGCGGAGTTGTTGAGTTGATTGAGTTTAGTTGATTGAGTTGTTTAGTTGTGGGGTTGAATTGATCGAGTTGTTTAGTTGTGGGGTTGAGTAGTACTAGTATTGTTGGTAGAGTTGTGGTCTTATTTGGGCATTGTTGCCACTGTTTTCTTTGAGATGCATGATTATAGTTGTATGTTCTTTCTTGGTATTGCATGTTAGTTGATGAACCTATGAATTTCACGATAATCGTTATGTCGATATTAGTATACTTTTATGATGTAAGGATGATCATGAACTCGCTAATGATATTTTTATTTCATGCTTAATGTGTGAATTATGTAGTATTCTACAATAAGCCCCATCTATTTTATGCGAAATTGAGTTATTCTAATGATACTACCGCAGCGTGAGTGTGAAGTTAATTTCCGCTCTTGAGATAAGTACTCACTAAACCCCGCTGACTTACACCCCTATTAGCTATGGGTGGCATTTTATTTAATGCCGGGTTGTGAGTGGGTGCATGCGTTTTCTGATTCGTTCATGTGATGGACTAAGTGCTTAGGTGAGGAGACGGATTGGCCGTAGATCTCACTTGATGATCTACTTGTTGTGTTGATTTGTAGTTTTGATGTCTATATTTATTTATTATTTTTTGGGATTTCAGATTGTATATTGTTTGACATTTGTACTTTTGACGGTTGTAGTATATATGGTGGTTTGTGTGGTTAGGAATATCCACGATGAATTATTTTCTAAAAAAAAGCTGACTATTACCAGTCATATTTTAATTTATTGGGTTATTTAAGGACATGTAGTGCTTTTCAAATTAGTCATCCATCGGTTTTGGTTACTCAAATTATGCAGGATTTGGGCGATTCTAACCTCAGGCGGCCGGCACAGGTGGAGTAGATTTACATATTGTAAGGGGAGGATTGTGAATTATTCAACCAATTTTAATTTATAAAAAATGCTGCATTAATATACTCCAAGCATATATAACCAATAATTGTTGTACCAACAATTGAAGGCATTTTACTTTAATTTGATGTTTTCAAGTTATGGCATTTTGTTTCATGTGATTAATATTACTTGTACATATATTGTCTTTAAGTTTCTCTTCTTTTTTAAGTGATTGAGCGATTAAAAATAACCTATTTAAATAATTTGACTTGACAATTAATGAAAGTATTTGTGTATTATTTTACAAATTAGATATAAGCAATTTCATTATAAACTAAACTAGCTTGAATACTAGAAATTGGGAAGGAGTATAAATTTACATGAACTCTTTGGATGATGTCTGGTTGGCTTAAGTAAGTGAACAACAATTTCACCATTATTACTTGTAAATTGATGTATATATTTTCCTTTTATATCACCATCATCTTTTTTTTTAATAATTTAAATCAATTACTCCTCCATCCTTATAAATATAAATTTTTTGATATTCATATATAACTTTCTTTTAAATTGACACTATTATTTTAAATTCAACGTGTTAGAACTTTTGCTTTTTGATATTTTCTTTCAAATTTAAGTAATATATACACAAATATTTAAATTCAATATTAAAAGTCACCATTCGTAATCAAACTAGAAGGCTTTTTAGGAATGAACAAATTTAATTACAATATCGATGAAGTATAAGTTAACAAATAATTTTAAACTATATACATATCATTCTAACTAACAGTTTCTTTATTTTAATTGTTGTAGGTACTAATTAGTAAATTATCATCTTTTAAGTCAAATAAATATGTAGTATTTAATTATTTAAATATATATTTTGAATCTTTCTTACTCTTGTAAACCAATTTTTTTTATTTTTATAATTGGGGAAGTTCGGTTAAGAAAATTAATTTCGATTAGGATCGGATAGTGGGTTCCACTTATTCGTGTGTAAAGATACATATTGATGACTTTCGGATCTAAAATATTTTAGTTTTTTTTAATTGAAAAATAACATAGTGATTTTTTAATTGATGTATAATTATATAAATTTGTATTTAACTTAGTATTAAATTGAGGTCAGTTCTTATAGTTCTAAATTATGTTTCAATTTAAATAGGATTATTCAAACTTAACTTTATTTGAATTTGAATTTTAATCAATGAAAATATCTTTTTCTAAGTCCTTATTTTTATATATTTCCTACTAAAAGATTTGTCAAAATTATTTTTCAATTCTTTCAACTTATAATCTCGATATGAAACATAAATCACAATCACTGATTTTGAAACTAACATTCTTGAAATATAAAATTATGCTTTTACTATACAACTTTAAAAATTTATTAGAAGAATAAATTTCCAATTGAGGAACAAATCAATCGGGAAACATAATTGTTAGAAAATACTCCCATAGTTCTAATTTACTTGATCATGGAGCAAAATTTTCTCTTTATTTTTTACTTGATCATGTAGGATTTCAATGTAACTTTATCTTAATATTTTTACTTTTATCCCTTAATAAAGTACTTTTTATTTTTATGATTAACCAAAATATTTTTTGATAAAGTAATTTTTGAGGGCATATTAGTAATATGAGTCAATACATAATAATGAACTTTTTATCTTCGTTCGTTGTTTGAACTTCATCAATATAATATAGTTCAAATAGTGTGATTTTTTAACCTTATCGAGCATGTATGTTTACTCTACTAAGGAATGAATATCATTCTCCGTCTTATTATCAATTATTAGTAAAACTTGCAAAGTTGACTTTTTATCGGAGTATCTAATTTGTCTTATTAGGAATAGATTTTATTGAAACGTCGTTTTCTAAATAGTGAAATTATTCAAAATAATTTAATTATATATTATATATTTTTCATCTTATTAATATCAATCAAAGAGATAGTGAAACGATACATCTATACAAAGAGTACTACATCATATACAATTTTCACGATATATTATTATATTTATGCATAATTTAAGAAACTTCTTTAAGTTTTGATTATTTGAAATATAGCAATTGAATTTTTTAGATAATAAAATTTTAAATAAGCGGTGATATTTTGATTTTATACATTCATAGCTTTAGCAAACTTATACTCTCTAGAATTTATAAAATTTTTATTTCTCTATTCTGAAATTTTTTGTGCTTTATAGTAATATGAAAATCGCGTCTGTGAGCAATCACACAGCCTTGGCGTCCACTTTACTAGTAATAATAAAAAGTTTAACCGTTCAAATAAAAATGTGTGATTTTTGAAAACAAGTGAGATGTGGAAAGAATTATGGGAAGAAGAATCACATTACAATCATGTTACATTTATCAATTGTTGTCGAGTAGAATATATTTACCTTTATCTATGCAAAATAGTTCAATTTGATTTTTAATTTTTAATGACTTCAAAATTGATAAAATTTGTGGTCTTAGCATATTCAATCATTGATTTGAATCATGAGGAGCAATTATTAAATAGTCCGAAAGTAAGCACATTTCAAGTGCAGCTTTAGTCCCCTGATAATGGCAGCATAGCGAACAGTCCCGAGGCCCAGCAAGAGTTATCTTTGGTCCACAGCAATTTGGCCAATTAGATTTAAAATTAGTATCGAGCGTGTAAGTGGCTACACTTTTAGGGGATATTTACAATGCCATAAACTTATGGGCATATTAATTATCAAATTTTCATCTAAAGGCTAATTAAAATTGATAACTAATATGTCCATAAGTTCAACAAGTATAAATTCCCAGAATTGAAGTCGACACCTTTTGTTTCCGTTTAATTTTGGCTGACTCGATAAAAAGGGACAAAGCTGACTTTGACATCATTTTATGAGGCTAAGCGTCTGATATCATTATAGGGGGCAGCTTTCGGCAGTCGCTTGAATCGTATTGTAGATAGTGAAAATTTATTAAATAAATTGATTAAGACGAATTAATCAAATTAATTAAAATCGAGCTACTAAAAAATGTCACGTGGCTAATTAGGGTTCTCGATTAAACCCTAAAATTAAATCGAACCCTCAATCGAATAAGGGTTCCGGAAATTAAGCCAATGAAATTAATTAAAGTTAAGAACAAGGGTTTTTATATTGAGTATCCACTAATTTTAAACTCGAAATAGGGTTTCGAAAGTTTCGGACACAGAAATTAATACATCAAGGAAATGTCGAGTCGATATAAGCGTATTTGACCTAGAAAACCCTACCTAAATCATTAAAGGGAGGGGCCTTTTTGATTACTTGGAAACCAAAATAGAATTAAAATATCCGGCCGGTTTAGATCTTTGTCTCGAAATCAATAGTTAAGATAAATGATAAAACTGAAAACAAACCAACCAATTAGAAAGAAAGTAATCAAAGCCGAGAAGTATATAAATACTCCCCTATTTTCAAAATTAGCATCTAAAAAATCATTAGAAACACTCGAGAAAAACAACGAAAAAATACGAGAAATACATTTGAAATTTACTCTAAATTAAAATTTTAAACTACGGCTAAAACATCCACGCTAAATTTGGAAAACACCTCGAGCGGCCATGAAATGGCGCCTAAGAGATTAAGATTACTACACAAAAAGCGCAATAATTCTTCATATCTTAAGCAGATGCGATGAGAATCGTAGATTTCTCGAAACGCTTGAATGTTTCAGATTAATTTCGTAGCTAAGGTATTCAAAATCTTGAATGGCACTGCTTCAGATCTCGGATGATAATCAAGTTCGAATATAGGATTAAAGGCGGCGTTAGGTCCACATGGCTTGATCTTTAGGCGGGGAAAGCAATGCTACAAAGTCACTATAGTTGGTTAGTATAAATCAATGGAGTTTGGAACTCTCCGTGCTTCATCTTTGATCATCATCGCATTCACAATGACACGCGTTGCTAAGGCGTAGAGGCGGCTGAGAAGCGCGTGACTGCTTCAAAAGCTCAAACGAAATCTACTTGGTAGTAGCCTCTAAAACTACCTACTCATTTATCGAAGGTGAAGTCGCCCATTAGCACGAATCTACCTTTTGCAAACACTTGCGGTAAGTCCATCAGTGTAAAAGCGGATCGGAGATCTAGTCGAACCCGATCGAGTCGATCGGCCCGGGCAAATCGCTCCTAAAGGCTCGCCGGCTGGGACCCATTATCAGAGTCGGACAATTATGGAGTCCATGAGATCGAGGAATGTATCCATCTTGTAATAGGCGCATATCAACCTAAATCAAGACAACTCGAGCTCGAGTCAGTAGAGTTTCATCACCAAGCTAATGCTCGAGTTCAAATCAAGCAAACTGACGGTCGTCTCGACAGAGCCGTCGTGGCGGCTTAGGGACTTCTAGTTTGGACAATGGATTGTGTTGATTTGATAAAGCATTATACGTTGAGGGAATTTTTCACTCTGATAGGTTTTTATTTTGTATTCATTTTTATAAATAAAAATTCTTCTTTGCATTACATCATGATCATCATGTTATTAGTAAAGTGGAGTTCAAAATACTATTTTGATATATTTTCATAAAAAATGGTACAACTTTAAAAATATTATATGTCAAATTTAAAAGTAAATGATGTTTACGGATGAAGGGGAGCACTAAATCAAAACATGTAATTTAATTACTTTAATTTTTCCTTTTACATGTACAGTAAAAAGACATAAGTATTTTTTTTCGTGGTGCTAAATCAATTTCACAAGGTGTCTTATGCAATGAGCCCAAAAGTAGTCATATAATGTGCTATTTTTCAAACTAAACAATATACTCTAATTACGATCATGTAGTTTAAAATATTTATTAGTAAGTAATTAATTAAGATTTCTTATTTTTCGAAGAGAGATAAACTTATCGATCAATAAAAGAAACAAATATATTAGGAGACAAAACAATAATGATTTTTTGAAAAAAATTCAAAGAAAAAATTATATTGAAAAAAATAAATGATCAAATAAAATAAAATAATATATCTTTGTTGTATAATTACATGTAATTAGGAATGGATTAGTAGGTAATAAGATAATTTAACTTAAAGCACCGAAGTGTGTTGTTAGGTATATGACGACCAATTCTGAGAGAGTTCGAAATAGCATTCCTGAATGTCAACCATCGAATAAATCGCCTGACTATATATCTCAGGAGGTTGCTACCCCAGGATTCATTCAATTCCATTTGATACGATCATTATTGTAAATGGCAAGACGCACGTCATTGGTAATTACTACACAAATTAACTAGACTGTAAAGTTTAGATCAAATCATACCTACAAGGGACAAATCAAACAACTTTCAACAATCAGAACAGAATATATAGGACCCCGGAATTTAATTTACTACATCATGTGTCATGAATTATATTATAATATACCATAGGTGATCACTTGCCCAAATTTGTTAATGAAAAAACTAGAAGGATTTTATGTGTGTTTGGGACACACCCACAACTCACAGAAATACTAATACTAGAGTATAAACAATAGTGAATATTTACCACATATTATTGTATTATATATAATGCATAGGTTTCTATATTTATGCTTACTGACCAGCTAGAATTGGTAAACGAGGTGAGAGTCATTCGTCCGGAGCAGGAGTCGCAAACCGATGGGCGGCTCGGTTTAAAAATACAATTAGATTTAAATCAAAATGTGATCACAATTAAGTTTCCCCAACGAATCAAAAGCAGTTTTTAAAATTTATAAACCATCAATTTGATACTCCGAAGCGACAAACCCATATATATACATAGCATTATCCCAAAATAAAAGTAATGCGGCGAAATTTCTGACGAGATGATCGTCTTTGTATCCACAGATACAAAATAATGACGGCCACGAAATTTAAAGTTTGAAAAAATACAACAATCAAAGCAGTTGACGCGCGTGAAATCGGGTATGAGGATCTACTGCCGCTTTGCGATGCTCGCTTTAGCCACTTTCGGGAAAAAAACTCGAAAGCGACCTCTTATTTCAGCTGGCGTCACATCGGCTTGCTTTCACAAATGAAATGCCGCCCAATCACGAAAAGGGTATAGCCGCGAGAGCTTAGTGAAACTTTCTTTCTGAGGGGTGAACTTACCATACGGAATGAGTCGATGATAATATAATAGTCAAATATGAATAAAATACATATATCGGGACTACCTAAAAGGTCATACAACGTAATTCCATGAGAAATCTCGGAATATAATACATGAAGATATAATAGAAGGTTAAATGACACACAATTTGAGAAAGAAATCGATAGACTCTGACAACATTAAAAATCTGGTCATTAATTATCACATATAATATCCCCACCGGTATACCATCCTCTGTCTTGTATACTCAATCCGTCTACACTGCGAGGAATGGACTAATCAATAATCACCTCGGCATATACGCGGTATAAGGCCAAAGCCCGTAACTTATCACAACTTGAAGTATAAAGGCCACGCTTACACAAAGTATAAGGCACGTCCCTTCATGCATAAATTACAAGGCACACCGCTCGTACAGCAAGTATAAGACATAGCATTTCTTAGCATACACTAAGTATAAGACACGCATGCGCTATACGTAGTATAGGGCCATCGACAATGCACGACAAAGTGATCAAAAGAAGACTCGTACATTTCTTATAACTTGAGTATAAGGCCAAACCCATACGCTATACGTAGTATAGGGCCAATAGCGTCACATATCACTGCAAAGGAGAAGTCGCCTACTCCTGTAATCCCAGCTATAGAATTCGCTTTACGATACTCAGAGTCACCCTCAGAGTCATAGATAACTCTAACACACGTAGCCTCTCGATAACCAACTCTGCACTCCCCAATGATATCAGCTTGTAGCGGCTAAAACATCTCACAATCGTAAGTCAAACACAATGCTTGACAAGGCCACAAAAATCATAAGTGCAAACAAGGCCACGAAATCATAAGTGCCGTGAGGCCACGAGAAATCAAAAATATAAGTTGGGAGTTCGAGCTATTACTTCCACCGAGCAATCTTGGCGCCCACGAGAATATAATCACGTAATCATATAACAATTACATATATATCATTCTCACG